>CAJPEX010000987.1:31737-71933 GCA_905338405.1 Notodromas monacha
AAACGCGCGCATCAGGTGAAATACATTCAATCAAAAATATACATATATCCAAGAGGATTTTCCTCTTGGATCCCCGCAGCGTCAAAGAAAATCCGTCACAGTGGCATCCGTCACTGTCAGCAATAAAAAGAGGGGGAAATAGGCGCTTGGCCTTCTACAGGGAAAAGCGTCACGCATTAATGCGGACGTCGTTTTTGCATAGGAGAAAAACAAGGAACAGCTGCAGAGGGAGAAAATCACCACTTGTTCCTGGAAGGAAATAAAATGGGTAAGTTCCGGATATAGAGAACCTGCAACAAGTATAGAGTATTTAGGTTAACATAATCGACATTTTAAGACCCTGCGTCTTTCGTAAAATTACTGAGATGAAACCTTTTGGTATTTAAGCAAGGTTTTCGTGTCCAAAAATCTTTAAGAATGCAGTTTTTTTAAATTTTGGGAGTCTCGTTTCGTCATCGGGGGCACTTTCAAATACTGTACCTCTCATCCTCTTGAATTTTAACTGATGTGCAAAAATCATAGAGCAAGATTAAGTAAAGGAAATCACACGATTCAATTTATGAATCGCTTCATGTATGCTCACGTTTTTCTTCATGCCTACAGTGTTTTTATGCAAGTATTTTCAAGTAAACAGGTAGAATCTCTTTACAACGATCTTGTCTACCACAATTTTCTCTGTACAGTACAGTATAACGATATATTTTTTGGTTTCATAGGGTTCTCTCCCCATTTTATAGGATTTCTCTAACATAGCGAAAAAACTAAATTCTCTCCACAACGAATTTTTCGCTGGTCCCTGGAATTTCGTTGTAGAGAAAGAGAGAGTCCACTTGTATTTTTCCAATGATTGTGGAAAATTATAAAAAATGACGAAATTCTTCAAAAATATTTTCCGTATTTATAGCGAGTGCAGCAGTGTTTATCTGAGCCAATCGAAACCCTTCTTCAAATATTTTTTCGCCGATTTATTTTTCAATCAGGAACACAATTTTCTGATGAACATGTTTTCTGTATATCACGCTTTTGAAAGTTTATGATGAGCCTATTAGCGCTGCAAATTTCCCAGAATAATTTGTCCCGAAATATCCGAGAAAGAAAAAAATTCCCGTCAGAAAAAGCGTTGCTCCCGTTTAATCGAAGCAGTGAAAACATGAGCTTTGAGAGCAAAATAGAAATAAAAAAAACTGCGGCGTTTGCCTTTTGCTTCCGGGATGGCCACAATAGACTCGTCGCCGTCAGTCGAAAAGATCGACACTGCTGGTGGACGCGTCGACGGTGGTGACGAGCATTCCTGCGAGTCCCGTGCCAGCACGACTGCTGTTGCCATCTCCTCCGCCGAAACGTCGCGTGGCGATGTCGACAGTGGGCATGGCACGGAAACCGACGACAGCCAGTCCGACAACCAGCATCAACGCAATCACCACCAAGTCCAAAAAGTTGAACAAATTGCACCTTTTGTAGCTGGGCTCCACGATCGGATTTTGAGTCCCGTTCCCCACTTCCGGGGTCTCGTCGTCGAGTTGCGTCCCGCTGGATGACGATGAGTAGATGGAGTTGGGGTTTGGGCAGCAGAACCCGGTCCAGTTGTTGGGGTTCGGGGCGCAGCAAATCCCGGGCATGCATTCCCAGACGCAGGACAAAATCGGGGGTGTCTTGGATCGGGAGGATGACGTTTCGTCGCTGGGGTAACTGACGAGTGACCGGCGTCCAAGTGGACAACAGAGTTTTGTGCTGCACTCGTAGAAGACCTCTTTAGGTGCGGTTCTGTCCTCGCAAGATTTGAGGGAAGTGAAGGCCTGAAAGATGCAAACGAAGATTCAGAGCTTTTATCGTTTTTTTTTATTTATCCCTGCATAACCTTCAAAATGTGAAATTCCAAACTCCAGCTTCAATATTGAAGACGATTTTGCGAATTGAGCCAACTCAAAATATGGCGAGTCGTTGCGAATACTGTAGTTGGAAATTCTTGACGAATAAATTAAATGTATTTTCCTTTTTCAATTATTCTCTTGATTTTTTAAAAATAGTTCCGCCTTGCAGCAAGATTTGAGACAAATTAAAGCATGGATACTCATAAGTTGTATTTCTGTGAATGTTTTTCACAAGAAAGATAAATAATTCCAGTAAAGAAAGAACCGTTGCTTGAAATAGAGAATATTTTGAGAATTGAGTCAAGTAAAAGTCTTTGTTATGAATAAGTGTATTAAAAACTATCGTCTTTGAAAAGAAGGCTGGAAAGATGCATCCGAAAATTTAGAGCTTTCTTTCGGTTTTAAAATCCCTGCATAACCTTCAAAATGTGAAATTCCAAAACTCCCTCTTCAATTGAAGACGATTTTGCGAATTGAGCCAGCTCAGAATATGGCGAGTCGTTGCGAATAGTTTGAAATTCTTGACGAATAAATGAAATATATTTCCCTTTTCAATTTTTCTCTTGATTTAAAAAAAATATGAAATAAGCCTTGCAGCAAGATTTGAGACAAATTAAAGCATGGATCCTTCTAAGTTGTATTTTTGTGAATGTTTTTTGCATGAAAGATGAATAATTCCAGTAAAGAAAGAACCGTTGTTTCAAATAGAGAATATTTTGAGGATTGAGTCAAGTAAAAATCTTCGTTATGAATAATTGTAATAAAACCTATACTGTCTTTAAAAATAAGTCTAGAAAGATATATACTGTACCTATATATATATACTGGTTCATACTGTACCTTTATGAAGAGTTTTTATTTTTTGCACAATTTTCAATTATTTCACTCGATAAGAACTTCAGAATCTTAAATCTTAATCTATAGGCAATGAGTTGCAGAACAATTTTGGGATTGAGTCGAAGAGCAGACTTAGAATACCAATTTATTCAGAAAATGTTTGCTGCGAACATTTACGCGAATGAATAAACAATTTATAGAATACCAAATGTCATTTCTAAAAATAGAATTGAAGAGCATTTCTGCCGACTCTTAAAAATGGTAAACATATACTTTTTTATTACTTTATTGAAATAATAAGAGTTTGTAAAAGCTCGTATGTAAAGCCATGGAAACCAGGCAGAATGTTGGGCTCTGATGAGTTATCTGCCAAAGCCAAAACTCGACGACATGACATGCAGATTTCCGATTTGAAAACAGGATACGTTTCTGACCCTGAGCAGCACGCATGAGTAAGAACCATTTCCGAAGTGAACACCGTATCTGAATTAAAATCTTAAGGGCAGAATTATTTTCTGGAATTACTTATTCACTCACCAATTTTCCCATTATTTGATGACTATCCCAAGACCTGTGGTGGGTGTGATGTGAATTTTGATTATGCAGCAATTGATTTGATTTGAAGGTAAGGAGGTCACTTCAACTTGATAAGTTCATTCCAGTACTGCTTGGAAATTTATCTCTTCTGACGTAACAGCTTATTATTATTTGAGATGTGACGCACTGTAATACGCCGAAGAGAGCTCATCTACTAAATAATAATTAATAACAAATGCAAAGGAAGCAATAATTTAGATCAATTCCAGAGATTTACCTGGCAAGTCACAATATAGTGACCATTAAAAAAACGCTTCGACAGTAATTAAAGAAAAACATCGTGCCGTGTTTTGATTGTTTTTGTGCAGTGTTTATTCAAATAGTTGAAACTTGATATTGAACTTCAATCCAAAGTTACTAAAATCTCTTCAATAATTTCGATATAGTTATGACGATTCTATGCGAAGTTTTTCACAAACTTTCGTCTGCCTTCTATCATGTCTACCTATGATTGCTCGTGATGAACTCGGTACGGTAGTACGGATCTGTATATGATTCCAGTACTGAACTGTAAGTTTTTTATGGTTGAAGTCACTTTCTTCGGGGGAGATTTCACAAATAAATGACAAATGGAAAAAATAAAATATTCACGCACCAATGACAAGTTGGGAGAGATTTTTGCTTTCCAGACATCGTCTGCTTCGTGAGTAAGCGACAAACATTTCCGGCGATCGAAGAACAGAGACCTTTTTGAAATCTCGTGATTTTCACTCGGGGCTCGAGGAACTTTCAAAAGTTTCTGCAGTAGTACAGCAGAGCTTATATCATCGATTATTGCACAACAGGCGATAAAGAGGAAGAAATTACGCATAGTTCACGCGAAAAAAAAGTACGGTTATCAGGAGGAATTTCGGTGTTGAAATGAATTGTTTCTGCTGATGATCGCTGTAATGTAGGCATTGAGGTGATCAGTTATAGCCTGAATGTTCTATTTTCGTACAAGATTGGCAATATAGCCTGACGAAACGTTCATGGTCTGGAAAAATGACTCCAATTAATATGTCACCATCATACAGCAAATGATTTCGGAAAATTTTGAAACATTTTCAAAAGTTAAGGCTCAAAATGAAAGATTTTGATGTAATAAATTGTCTTAAATTAATGCTATCTTTAATGTCTGTCATGTAAATTTAGTTTTCTATTTTTAACTTTAATATTATGAGTCACTGGAAGACATGGAAAATTTAAGAAAAGAACTGAAGAACAATTTTTCGCAGTGATTTTTTCATCATTATAAAGCGGACCAGCAGGAAAATTCTTAGAAAATCGCCAGCAGTCAAATTGGAGAATGTTTGCCATAAGTTAAAAAAAACGGAATAAAAAAAACATTTTTCGCCGTACACCATTGAATTTAGTGCAATGGAAGATGTATCATAGTGATATCTATAATTGCGTCTCAATTTTCATCCATTTTACAATTGAAGACACTTCTTTAAAAAAAAAACCAATGATTCACTACCAGCAGCATCATCCACAACCAACATGGATATTCCTTTCTTACCTCTTCAACTTTTGAGATGCCCCTTGGCTCTTGCAGACAGTTTTGATTTCTTCAAGAAATCATACTGCTTGATTTCAAGTTGAAAAAAATTTAGTAGATTAAAAAATTAATCTAAAAAACCACGTTTTGAAAAAGGAAAAAATAACTTTAAACGTGGTGATTGCTAGCTAGTTGGGAAGTGAGCAAAATTTGAGTTGCAAAATTTGATCCAGACAAATGGACAAGAAAGCAAGTTAATAAAAACGTGTTAAATAAAAATACGGAGAAGAAAACGGTAGCGAATTTCAGCGATGGTTTGAACTGTATCCTACATCATGCTGTCAATATTTCGATGCCCCTGACGTAAAAAAAATAAATTCAAGATGTTCTGAAAATTTTCATCTCAGGGTTTGAAATGTGATGGAAAGAAACAAGCCTTCTATTTGGAGAAGGCTGATGAAAGACGTCTTTTTCTGAAACCAATTCACTCGAATTGTTGGAAAAATATGTAAAGAAAAGCGAAGCATTTAATTGTGAAAGAAATCCGTATGATGACGAAAATTTCCTCTATCAGCACGTCCAGCACCGAAAGCGCAACTTTTTGTTCCTTCGTCGTTTTGATCCGGAGACAACGTAATTTGTTTAGCCAATGATTGAAAGGAGACATAATCTTCATGATTTTCAATATGCATGCATTTTCATTAAATGAATCAGGTGTGTCATTTATGCTCACTGAGTCGATATGCTGAAGTCGTTGTGAATTATGTTCGGGTTCATATTCCAGGATTCGAAATTCCACTGTCAAATATGCCTTTGAAAGCTATGAATTGTCTGTATACAGTATTTCCGCATCTGAATACTCTAGTTCTATTTTTGTGATACTCATGTTAGTCATGTACAGTACAGTACTGTATATCAAAGTCATGGTTTCGATCATCGAAGCAGCCCAATTTTCTCAGCGCCGGAAAATGAGTCGACGAAGACTCACATTCTGGATTTCCCAATACAGTACATAAAATCGCAGATTTTATTTCCATAAGAATGAAATGCAAGAAATTATCCACGCAGTGCCGTAAAATATGTAATCGTCGTATGAACGGTACTTCTGTTACTGTGGAAACGCCATATTCTGTATATACACGCAATAATATAATTAAAATGTTTGGCCTCTTGTTTGAGAAAATCAAAAATACTGTAAGAATAAAGTGAATGGATATGTAAGTTGATTCTCCATTGAGAGATGCTTCTGATATTACTGCATTTTAACGTCAGTTTCCCCTCTGAGATTGAAGTGTACGTATTGCATGTTTCAACAGCAAGCAGCATTTGGTTATGTATCTGCTACGAGAGAATTTCGAGCTACGGACGTTCTGTAAACCGTAGACTGAGTAAATTACAAAAAACGACCCAGTAATTTGAAACTAATCTATAAACAAAGCGTGAACTAACGCGCAAGTACTGAACACAAGTAAACAACAACAAATATATAAGGGTAACCGAGCATCATGGCATCATGTAACTGCTGTACTGTATACTACATAACCATAACTCTCACCTGGCCTGCAGAAAAGTAAGATTGTTATGTAAATTCTCTTTTGTCTAGTAGATGTCACCAAAGGTGGGTCAACGGAAATCAGGAAGAACCCAGTGCCGAATATTGTTCTTTGAAACTGAAGAAGTAAGAATTTGATTGGTCTCGAAGAACTTCGCTAAGCTAACTGGACAGGAGTTAAAATTAATGATCCGCAATTGAAGAAGGCTTCCGTGTGCGGTGACAGATGTCGGCTTTAATTGCCAATCTAGACTTCGTAGTTGAAAATAATTCTAAGCACGAAGATCTTGAATTCTCCGAAGAACTTTTCCTTGACGGTCCCGCCAGAAACTGCTGGAAGTCGCCTCAGATCTAACGGAGATTTTAGAAAACACTTTTGATTAATCAAACGAACTTTCGACGGAAGTAAATGCTAGCAACACGAAAGCTTCAACATTCGTCCATCAGTAACATGCTTTGAAAAAGAGGCTACAAATACTCCGAAGTGTCTAATTCCGTTCGTGTAAATGTAATTTTGCCTTATGACGCTCTTCACGTCAGCCTTTCTTTTTTTCCACTTCCAACGTTGATGAAAATAATTAGAGGAGTACTTTCACAAATGCTTTTTATTGACCTCACCCCCGGTTCGCCGTGCTCTTAAAACCATTCACAGAAAAAGATCAAAAGATACAACGAGGCTGCAAATAACCATTAATCGCGACGCAAACCCATAACTTCCTCTTTGATCCCTTGTTTTGTGATGACATTAATCACAATGGCGTCTCCCGTAGTAATCTCACGCTCAGCCGCAGAGATGAATGTATCTTTGATGATCCCAACGGCAGTTTCAATAGACAATGTCGTGGGCGTAACCTTCTCCATATTTTTCAAGCCGATCTGAAGATACAAACAGTTCAAGTGGTCAATCAATCTTCGATCTCCGCAAATCCATGCGGTAATACCTTCAACACTAAAATACTCTCAGCATTTTGCGATATTTCTGCTCCGAACTGATGTTATTATTTTTTGGCTAACGATCCATTCACAAAAGTATACGTTCAAAACGCATCCGCCATGAAGCTGATACAAAATAAACAGCGCCCGAGATCCACAAATAAGCGAGAAAACAAAAATACTGTACGTACCATTTAATTGCTTCACACTATAAAATATCTGATCAACTCATAGAACGCCTTCCCGAAGACATATCTAATAATTCCAAGTGATCTGATGAAAAAATTTAGAAGTACAACTAAAAAAAAAACATGTCACGACCCGTGACATGTTTCCCCTCCAACTTATAAACTTTTGTCCCATTTTCCCTTCAAGGTACAGGGGAATCACAATGAATAATTCATCGCTAGGTGAATTCAAAATTTTTTTAATCATCGCGAGTTTTTTTCCTGCTCATCAATTACATATTCCCCATTATTAAACGATTCCTGGCATAATTTTCTGACGTTATAGACGTGTAAAAATTGTTTTTCAGGTTCAGGGGATGAACAATATCAAGTAAACATAATCGTCCCCAAATGTAGTTTTCAGCTTTACCTTTTTAATACCGTACTTTGTATATTCAAGTGTCATCATTCATCTCTCAATTTAGGTCGAAGGAAGAACCAATCACAAACCTGATTATCCAGTAAAGGCTGAAGAAGTGCGGAAGAAGCTCCACCAGCCACATATTCATTCTTAGTCATGTGGCCGACCGGATCGTAAGAGAAAAGAACACCTTTCCCATTTTCATCCAGTCCGGCCAAAACATTCGTCACGTAATACGGGAAAAATCGCCTGTGGTAAAGCATAGTTGACAACAGTCGTGCGGCGGCTGTCGACGAAATCGACTTGTGATGCTCCTGATCATAAACCTACACGAGAACGCATTCTTTCATACCTTGCTTTCACATTTCCTCTCATCCCACAATAAAGACCGATTCCCCAATGAGAGCAACATTTTTTTTTAAACGGGAGAAGTGATCACAAATGAACTTTCTATCTTACACCGGAACATTATTGCAGTTGCGTCAGCGTTTTTGGTCTGCTTCAGATCTCGGGGGAGTACTCATGCAAAGTCGTACAGGGACTGGCGGGTAATTTTTTGATTAATACGACAGTTTCAGTTCCAGTAGTATTCATCATTTCCTGCTTCATACAAATGTCACTCAGATTCAGACCCCGATCAATCATTGCACCGATTTTCACGAATAACCAGGAAAGTACGGTGGTTAGAACCCGGCATAACCATAATATAAAATATTGACTGCTACCGACATCACCTCACAAGAACATTGTTTCGTGCTGGAGAAAGTGAGAAAATTAATGAAATGTTTCACAAATCAGACGAAGAAATTCTGATTGCCCAGGCTATAAGAAGACGTCTTCGTCAAGTTACTGTACTTGAATAATCCCTAATTACCGCATCCAATTTCGATTCGAGGCAAAAAAGGCATTAATAACCTGATATAATATGAATTTCGAATAATCATAGAGATCTGGAAGTTCATTGCCCCATATAATATATTTATCAAAGGAAACTGCGGAGACATTAAAATGCAGAATGCAGGATACAGTATTGCAGCATGCTCTTCTTTCTTCTTAATAGATTCAAAATTGGGGATACTACATCAGAAGTGCGGATAATTGAAACCCAAACAATCGGAGTTCTGTATCTTCGCAGAGCGACATTTTTGACACCCAATACTATAAAAGAACCAGCACTAGAAAAAAAAAATATCAGACAGACCTTGAGACGCGTCTGGATAGTTCTAGTGAAGGTCAACACGTCACACCAGCAGCCTCCAGTACCGAGCACAGTTTTATCAGTTAACCGGAAAAGCTTTGGCTGATCACGAGTCAGGATGCTGTATCCAGACACCAAGCGCGTGTCCGATCCAATGATGGCGAAATCGTCACCAGCAAGGGCCACAATACTCCTGAGAGAAAATACAATTAAATCAACAACATCGCACCAATCTGAACGATTTTGCGCGAGGCAGCGTTTCCTCACCCGCCATTGTTTGCATACGGACTGAATCTAGCTTGCCGCGTGCCGAGGTGATCCACAAGGTTGTTTTCAAACTGAAGCGCCATTATCGAAGCGAATCGCACCAAAAATTTATTCACGAAATCTGCAGACTGAAAAAAAGCTGAACCGTTCAAGAACCAATTCGCAAAAAGAAGTCACTGGACTGTTTAAATCGTACAACAGCAGGATTTCTCGGGAAGTGAAACCCACTCCTGCTATGCATAAAATAAAGACACGTGGACAGTTTTTGCTTTTATTTCCATCGACTCACCGTCAACTACTCAGCTGCGAAGTCGCATCATCCACGCGTTCAAGTAAGTGAATCTTTTCCCACCTTCCAGCACAAAGAGGAAAAACAAAACAAAAAACGAACTACGCATCCAAACCAGAATAAGAACTAGCTTTACGCTGAATGGCAATAATTCTTTCCGCGGTCCATTCTCGCTAAACCAAACATGGTTGCCCTGGGACAGCACAATTCATGAACAGGCCCTCGTCAAACAAGGATGAAATTTGGGAAACATCCGTTGAATAAAAGAAGACCCTCTAATGCTCATCAGAAGGAAAATCTCAAAAATTACAGCCACTACAACATGAGTCCACAGCCAGAACACTTCTGATTTACCAGTGCAGAACACGAGAGAACCCACCTTGAGCCACTTCAGGGAGGTATAGTTCATACGGAGTGGACCAGAAAGTTCGAGCCACCAAAAGTCGACTTCAAGTTCACTCGATTCATTTACCTCTATGATAACGTCTCAGTTTTACAGCTGTGCCTGCATTGCTATTGACAAGTACGAAAAAAACCATTGTTCGTCCCATTCCTCCGTACGATACAGCAACTATATTCGTTTTAGAAGCCTGTGCCCTATTTTAAATTTACGTTCAACATTGGAAGAAGTGGCCAGCATAGCTCCTGTCCTACAACGACACTGCCTTCTCCACAACTAGTTCCAGCATTAAATTAATCGCCTCAATCTTTCCTTCTCAATTCTCCGTCGATTTTTTGAAATGGAGATTACGAGCGTGTATTGGTTTCAAGAAAATACCGATTCAGAAAATTCTTTTCGGGCAGGCTGATTCCAGCGGCCACAGAAATACACTATGATCCTTGGATTTAGACTTCGACGGAAATTCAGTAGAAGGAACTTGACGTTGACATTTTCCTTTCGAGTTGGTAGTTTCAACCATCGATGAGATATCACGTTAAAAAAGGAAAGAAAAAACTGGTCTACTCTTTTCTGGCCCAAGGCAACACTGTCAGTAAGCTGAGAAACATTTCACAATAAGACACCCTGCACAGCAGCAAGAAGCACCGCCAAACACCTCTCACTCATACGCCACACCAAAAACACCACACAATTACTCAAAATACACACCGAGCGCCAACTCAGTTCAGAAATTTCAATGTTTTATAGCTCCAATAGAACCGTAATTGTTTCATTATGCTGAATATATCGGGGGTTTTCCTCATCTTGCGGAAAGACGCGGGTCAACAAAAGTTTGGACTTCGTGAACAACGCGTCGTCATACCACGATTACAAATGTAATTTATGCTTACGCAGATGTTAAGCACCAACGACTATAAAATTCGCTGAATATCCGCAACTCAAGTTCCCCTCACAAGTAGCTGTACACACGAGCATACAAGAGCTGACGTACACATGATGTCACTAGGAAAGTCAGCACAATCTAAAGCTGACAGGACTGAGTTTAGACTTTGACATCATTCTCAGCGACTCAGGTAACGAACATATTGACATGAAACTCAGCTTTTAGATCAGCATTCGGATTTATGCGGGGTTACATACAACATGAACAATTTTGGTGAACCTGTACAGGTCGTTATAGTCCTTCACGAATTGAAACGCTCCAGTGTGGCGAATTAAAAAATAAGAGGAAAATACGCTACGATCACATGGCTGAACCAAGGAGACTTCTTGAGTGTGCCGAGCTCGACGACGGGATCTCGTGGTAGGAAAACTGGGAAAATTGTTCCAATGCTTCCGCGATGGATGACATGGAACGTTCGGGCGGGGTCAGTTCTACCGCCTGACCAGTAAACTCAGAATCGAAATACCTGTCAAAGAAAGGAGTGGATCATCAACATTTATTCAGAAGAACTGTGAACTCAAGACACATTGAAGAACCTCTTCAGATTAAAAAAAAAAAAAAAACTCAAAGGCCATATGACTCTTTCTGCCAGCTCTTTCAACAATATCTGAGGTTTCGATTCTAATGCGTATCGTACCTGGTGTCAGTATCCGACGTAACCTGCGGTTTGAAGGGCGGTGGAATTCTCTTCTGCAGCAACAAATCCCAGTCAATCGGCGCGAAGAACTTGTGCACCATGATCTCTTTGGCATCTTCCTGCCCACCGCCAAGTCTTCTGTTTGGATCCTTCACCAACAAGCCCAGCAACAGGTTCCTCGCATCAGGGGACAACCGAACAGGTACTCTGACGTCCTCGCTGACGATCTTTTCGAATAATATGTCGTGGTCAATGCTGTAAAATGGCAGCCGTCCCACCATCATTTCGTACGAAACCACACCAACACCCCACCAATCCACAGCTCGACCATAATCGTTGTCTTCAAGTACCTCCGGCGCTAGGTACTCAGGGGTTCCACAGAAGGTTCGAGTGGTGTGGCCAAACTCGATGTTTTCCTTACAGAGCCCAAAATCGGCGATTTTGATGTGACCGTCATTATCCAATAGAAGGTTTTCCAATTTGAGATCCCGATAAATGATTCCTTTCTCGTGCAAATAATGCAGTGCTAGGATAATCTCTGCAGAATAGAATCGCGTACGCTCTTCTGAAAAAAATCTATCTCGGGAAAGATGGAAAAACAGCTCGCCGCCGTTGGCGTATTCCATCACAAAGCACAACCGATCATTGGTTTGGAAGCAATATTTCAGGGCCGTCAAGAAGGGATGCTTTGACCGTTGAAGAACGCTTTTCTCTGTCAGTGTGTGAGCCACTTCGTCTTTCTGAACGATTACTTCCTTCTTCAGAACTTTAATGGCGTAGAGATGATCGGTAGCCTTGTCTCGGCATAAAATGACCTTTCCGAAAGTACCTTTCCCCAATACTTTCAGGAACTCGAAATTCTCAAGAGTAACTTTGAACCGGCCGGAATTGGACGTCGGTTTGGCAGTGACACAGAATTTGGACATGAATTCGTCACTCATAGATTCGTCATCAATTTCAGCAGCATCTGCATTGTGTGAAGAGAAGTCACAATCCGTTATGTCCCCTTCGGATGCATCACCCATCTCCAGTTTCCCCTTAACACCTTCGATCGAACGGATCCAGCTGGAAGTCGAAAAAAATGAATGAATAACACATGCAGATGGCAACTAATTTTGAATAGAAACATCAAACAACACTTACGCATCTCTTTCTTCGTTTGTTTCAACGCTGAAAGTTCGCTCAACAACAGCTTGCCAGTGAAGTCCTCGAATGAAAAATGTATGAGGTCGAGGACGTTCAGACCGCATTAGCTGACAACCTTTCACCGTGAAATCATTCAGAGGTCCTTGATCTTTCCAAGTCTCCAATTTGTCTTTAAATCCCAACAGGGATCCGTCGTCCAGCAGGAAAAAATAACGACGTCGCCAGTTTTTTATGTGCTCTCCACGTTTGAATAGCCATCCCTCCTTCACAACTATAGCTGAAGGATTTCTCAGCGACATCGCAGACCGATAAGAGGAAACCACGACACTGTCAATGCAAATGCGCCAGAATTATGAAATTACACGCTTTTCAACTTCACGCATTTGCAGGAGTCATGAAACACGCGGATTTCCACAAAACGTTCTGGAGTGTGTCCGAAACAGGGCTCTAGTGAGTGCATCAGAGCGGTGAGCAACCCATGGATCCCAAGCGCACCGCCATGACTATTGACACTCGCGACATCTACAAACTTTCCTCTGAATGATTGTCCATTTGAGGAATATGACATACTTCACAGTACAGTACTGTACCTGTGTACATAAAGCCTTTCCAACTGGTGGTACGCGTACCACCGTAGTGATACGTGGTACGCGAGTGCTTGCCAGGTGGTACGCCCACGAAGTATATTATTATGCTCATGGGACAGAAGAATTTTCTAGAGTCCTTATGGCTATTTTACACAGGGAAGAGAAAAGCAATAAAACTGTTACTTTTGTTTTGACAGGAAGATAAGACTGATTGATTAGGCAATCAAACCCTTGCCTCCAAGATCAGCATCCTGTCAATTCATTTAAAAAGCAATTTTAGAGCTACAATTTTTTCAATTGAAATGTCTAATACTGCTGCTTTCTTTTCCCCAGCAGCATAAATGATGCTTCCCATGGATTGCTGATTTTTCCCCCTCAAAGATTGACATGAAGATGAGGTTTGGCTGTTCAGTTGTGCATCGCCTATTCCTATTGGACGTATCCCCTAACAAACCTCAATACAATAAAAAAAATTATATATATAACTCGCATAGCGAACTGTGTCCTACCTATCGAACGTCTGGGCTGAAGTTGTAATTTTTCGAAAAAATCTAAATTTCAATCTTGCTTCTGAAGCAAAAATTGTCAAAACTAAAAAGGTTGCACGATGTTCTTGATGTAGGAAGGCTCAATACGTTATTAAGGTTAATCATATTGGAAAATTCTGCCTGAAGATGAAAAAAAACTCCAATTCGAAAACGTGATTTCCATTGTCAGAGGAATAAAAGCGGCGTTTGCCACCAGTTTCCTGCTGGTCTCACCATCGTTAGCCAAAAAGATGGACGATGCTTTGGTATAGATTAAAAAAAAGAAAAGACTTTGGGTGATGATAATACTGTACTTGCGAGCCACGACTTTTTTGTTGTCATCTCCATCGAAATGTCGCGTGCTGATGGCAATGGGTCGACAGCATCATCGGCATGGCTCGGGAACCGTCGACAGCCAGTCCGACAACCAACAGTATAAGCACAATCATCACCAAGTCAACAACTTGAAAAAATCAAACTTTTCGTAGCTGGGTTCTACTATCTGGTTCCGTTCCCGACTTCCGCGGAGTCTCGTAGAGTTGCGTGGAGTATGCTGGGAATCGATGTTCTCTCAGCAGAACTCGGCGGTTCGGTTGTCTGGGTTCGAGGCGCAGCAAATTCTGTGAATACATTTCCAGGGGTTTCTTGGGTTGTGCTTACGATTCGTTGGTGCTGTGACCAAATAATACTAGTGACCGGCGTCCAAGTGGACATCAGAGTTTTGTGCTGCACTCAGAAAAGACCTCAAAAAGACGTTTCTGCCCTCGCAAAATTTGGGGGAAGTGAAGGCCTGGCAATTGAATCCGCGTTTTAATTTTAAGGATTTTTTCTTTTGTGTAGTTTCTATGATTTCAGTTGTTGAAAATTCTTGCTTGAGATAACGCTCATTTTGAAGATAGAGTAAAGTAAATGTTGTATTTTACTTTTGTAGCTTTTCTTGAAAGGTTATTTTGCGTTTGAAAAAAAAAGAAAAAAACCAACCGAGATGAAACCGGGCACAAATATACCCCATTACGAAGAAATGGTCTTGTACCTAATGTATCAATCATAATGTATATCAGTTGTGAACTTCAGAAAATAAATCCTGATTTTTTTCGGATTGGGTCGAACCAAATACATTTTATTCTGTAAAAATGTTCCTCCTCTCGACTGATCAGGATTACATTTTTATTGTAGAAGACTTCCTTATTAGGGGCAGGTGAGCCATCGCAATGAGATTAAGAGAAGTGACAGTCGGAAAAATTATTTGCAGACTTATGCACAATAATAAAAGCGTAAGATTAGGTTTTTGTTTTCTGTGCGAAGTGGGAATTTTTTTGGTGATAAATTCCAGGAAATCCTGCTTTTTTAAAGACTAAGAGGATAGATGATTTAGTTGAGCTGAATATTTTAGTATATTAACGCGGATTATATTTTGCTGACATTGACGGATGAATGTATTATCTGCATTGAACTCTCTGAAAAATAAAACTGTCACGATCTCGTTTCCCTTTCAGAAAAAAAACCAGTCGTCAAATTATGCAATTTTCAAAAAATATCCTTTTCGTTGTAATGTTTTTCACAACTGGCTGTCGGTGCATCCAGCCGAAGATGAACTTTGAATTTGATTTCAACTTAAACAGCGCAACGAATTTACGCCATTTCTGGAGAAGCACTGGGTTTACGTACGATATTTCAAAAGAGGAAAAAAATGAGGGTTGATTTTTCTGAAAACTTGAACCTTCTTCCATCAACAGGACGAAAAATCCTCAAAAAGCCGCTGAATTTTATTCTCACCCCGATGTCTTGAAAAATTTGGCAATCATATCTGCTGTGCCTCACCGGGGCATTCGTCAAGTACGGATCCACTGGCTGATGAATTTAATCTCCGTCAAGTGAGCTCTGAAGATCCTTTCAGTATTTTCCAAACGACATCTCAGCAAGCTTGCAGAAAAACAAAAAATCATTTTTCAACCTTGTCGCAAAAATTATTCGGCGTTCGATTCCCTCCTTCTATAGACTCGAATAAGCGACATCTGTTAGACAAGAACTAATCTGATTCATCGTCGTATTTTCCTGCGATCCATGGTGGGGTTGGCGTTTTGCATACGAACTCGATTGGGTGGAAAGGTATGGGTGTTAAATGAATCTACGCACTTTGGTTTGTATCGGATTCCACTTGGGTCATTGGTTTAAATTTAATGCAGTATATGTTAACTGTGCATAGAAGGTTTGCTTAGGTGGCCAAAAATTAGTCCGAAATCCTCTGAGTACAGATGCCACAATCACTGCTGTTGATACTTCTGGGCACTTTAATTCTTATGACGCCGAAGGAATCTTGCGTCGACGATTATCGAAGAAGAGGCCTTTATTCAGTTAACGTCCAATGTCGAGCAAATATTAAATGAATAATGTCCAAAATACGGGAACTGGAGATTCTAAACCTGCATTATTTTTTGAAGGATGGCATCGCAAGGCGAGCAACGATCACCATCATACAATTTTACGGCATTGGATAATTTCCTGCATTTCATTCGTGACTTGGACATTAAACCTGGTTTTGAAATCATGGGAAATCCAGGAAACTTATGGAAAGACTTCGACTCCTTATCCAGCAGAGAAAATTGGGCTGCTTTGATTGAAACCATGGCCTTGAGATACACGAGTACAGTATAATAAATTTACCATTTGAGAATTGAGTATAGCGGAAATGCAGACTATATACAGTCGTCGCTTTCAATAAGGCTTATTTGGTGAGCAAGAATTATTGCAGTGGAACTTCGAATCTTGGAATGAACCTGATCACAAAGACTTTGACTCAGTGAACATGACAGCATCAGGTGAACTATTCGCCTTGCATTTTTATTACGTTATTCAAATCACGAAGAATGACGGTTTTTTCTTAATGTAGGCTACAAAAATTATGTTGAGGCCTCAGTTTCCGGATTGAAAAGAGCGAATAAAAAGTTGCGCTTCGGTGGACCAGGCGGAAGTTGTCGTCATCCCGCTTTCATACACAAATGCTTCGCTTTTCTTGACATGTTTTCTAACAATTCGAGTGGAACTGTTTCAGAAAAAGACTTGGCATTCATCAGCTTTCACCGAAAGGTTTGTTTCTTCACACGTTTTCAATGTTGGAATGAAATTTGTTGAACTTATATGAAGATTTTTTTACAGGGGCAAGGAAATGTTGACAGCATGATGGAGGATGAAGTTCAAACCATCGCTGAAATCCGCTCTCGTTTTCCTTTCCTTCGAGGAATTGCAATTTCTAATGAGTATGCTTTTTTCAGTAAGGAATAATGTGTACAGAGGATTACTTAAAATTTAGAAAAGTCCATCGCACGTGAACGAAAACTGTTGAAATGTTTCGGATACATAAAAAAAAATGTGTGTCCAACACAGTAATTGCGAAAAGATTGAAGCCAGCATACGATCACATGGTAATTCAAGGTATTTTCTTGGTATATTATTTTCCTTATGGAGGGATCACGAAATTTTTAAAAAATATAACGTATTCTGTAATTTTTTCGAATTATTTTCCGATTTGACTTGCGATTTCCATAGGCTTTGTTTCACGTTTTGGTCGGCAAGGATTTATCAGGCATTTTCTCCGACTGATGCATTTGCATATCAGTAACCCAAACTTTTCGCAGAAATTTATATTTTTTTCTGGTACCCTGTGGGTATTAGGAAAATCACGACAGTATTGAAAACAGCGATCGAACTGTTGAGCTTCACTTATTTTCGTAAGCAGTTTTTCTTAGCAGTGGATCCTCTTTATAAGTCGAAATTCAATATGGACCAGCAAAAAATTTGAGTTTGGGAGGTTTCGAGTTGGGAAGGTTTTTAAACTTTTTATGCATTATTTGATTTGCGAGGGAATTCAGACAGGGAATGTAAAAAATTCCACATATAGAGGCATTCGAACAAGAAATGTTCAAGTTATCGAGGTTCAACTGTAATTTCGTAATTTTTGAGACTGATTTACAGTATTCCCCGTAGGAAAACGGAAAAATGAGCCTATTTTAGCATTCCTTTTGAAGATCATAAGCATATAAATCGTAGAGTCGCCAAATATAAATTTTATTTTTACATTCTTCATCTGAGCAGCAGATATAAAAATAAGGGGACACACGTTTTTCGAAAATCAGCAACGATATGTTTTTGACCAACATCAGTGTTACATTCCATGCGACTGAAAAATGACGAATCACCCGCAAGACTTTTGAGAAACTCCTCCTTCAATTTCAGAAAATTGATGTACTGTGTATATATATATTCGTCTTGGAATTACATTTTTCAGTGAAAGTGACCCTGAGAAAGGATGGTGGAAGAATTTGACCTGGCGCGGAGATGCGACTTATTCAGCGATGATCGCTAAATCTGCAGCGTTGCATTACGAAAAAGTTGTAGTTGGACTGAAGGAAGATTCATATTTTTTAAGCAATGACAATGCTTTCGTCAACGACTTTGAAACCCCCTTTGGACAGCGAACTCTTTTATCACGATTCACTTCACTGCAAACCGGATCTTCAATATTCTTTTTGAAACCCGTGTATAACGCTGTCGTTATGCTATCGAAACTGGGAAACTTCGCACTGAAATCCGTCGTCAACGAAGAAGGATCGTAAGAGTGCACAAATTTCGGTCAGTTTCGTTTGTATACCTGTGTTGTAATAGAGCTGTATTTTTTTTACAATCCTCATCAGACTCGTCATTTGGCCGACGATGCGATCAAGAAGGAAAAAAATAGGAAAACGAATAATTTCAGAAATTTCAATTTTGATTGTCAGAACAGAAAACAATACAACGTCTCAGGCTGCTATCAAAATCGATTTGAATTTGACGACACACCTGAGAGGTTCGGGCATTTGTTTACTGCAATCGTACAGTGACACCTAGGATTGAATGCCTCAAAGTGTAAAAAACGTATGCTTTATCTTTTTCATAGGTGCCAGAATGGTGGAATATGCTGTGGACAACGTGCTTCCGAATTCTTACAAGATCTGGCAACGGAACAACAGCACTTTGCAAATGAATGAAAATCTTGTTCAGTTGATGAGAAAATCTGAGGTTATCATCGGATGCTTAAAATATTGAATAATTATTTCAAATTTTCTCCAGATAAAGGCTAATATTAGAGTACTGATCTGAATTTTTCTTATAATCTGCTAGCCCCACGGAATTTCCAGCTTAAATTCTCCAATAAATCCGAAATTATTGTTCAACTTTTCGCAGGCTTTGCTACGAAATGCGAACATCCCTGTTTCCTTTTCTGTGATTTAAATACATTTAAAACTCATGCATATTCCTTAAATTGCGAAGATATACAAACATTCGAGGAAGGTTCCAGAAATTTACTTTCAATATCCTGGATTCACGTACAATATTTTCTTTCACGCATAAAGGGTCTCCGACCGAAGTCAAAACCGAAACAAGTGGGGTTAGACTTCTTGAAACTAGATGTCACTGTTAGAACACCATCCGTGACGTTGATACAAATTTGCTCGAAAGCCGGAATTATTGGCAAGGTTCGTAAGGACTTAATTTCGTAAATTGACTAATCGAGGTCTTGTGATAACTCCAAAAACCTTCATACTGTAGATAGAAAATCTCAAAGTCCGAAGATTCGATGAAAACTTTTTAAATGGAATCCTGACGTGGAGCGACAAGAAAATTAAAACCAGGTTAAGATCCTGAAAATGAAATGTTGCAAGCATGAAAGAAGCAATACTGTCAGATTCTTGTATTTTTTTCAGATGCTTGGAGACTTATCTTGTAGAGTATTCCTTGGTGTCCGATCCAGACAACTTTTACAAAGCCAGCGATTTCCACGTGCTGTCAAACGTCTTCTTCCTGGATTATTTGAAATCTAGTTCGTGTTGTGAATTTATACATTCGAGGGCTCTTTTCGCAAATTAATCGTTTCTCATGGTTTTAGGTGCTTCGAACTTTTCTGCGATCAGAGTGAAGGCGAGAGATTTCTTTCAGAGGACGACTGAATGGGCAACTGTATTTCTTGATCACTGAAAGCTGAATTTAATTGATTGAACTGTACTGCGAAGATCATTCATTTTTTCTGATTTTTGAAAAAAAGGATTATGATAAACGAAGATTATTTTACTTCGTCTGTGGAGCTATAGTTAGAAGGATCTCTGCTGAAACTTTCAACACATAACCATTAAACATTAAAAAATCCCTTCACCGATGCCCAAATTTGGTTTCATCAAGGATTAACAGGTTTTTTTCACTTTTGAACTCAAAATAAAATAAGCTTTCTTCTGATTCATTTTCAGAATCACATGCAAATTTTACAAACTTTCAAAGACGAGGCTCATTAGGTTGAATTTTGCTTCAAATGTAATGTCACTAACTAACCCAAATCTTTTTGAAATTATAATTCTTGCGGGATGATGATCTTTAGTTTCTTGGATTGGACGAGTATAGAGGAAAGAATAAACTATTTAAAAACTAAACTAGAAAGGTTGAGAAATCGGTGGAAGAAAATAGTTTCTGAATGACTTATTATGGGTCTTCTCACCGCAAATATTAAAAAAATAATATATCGTCCGCATCATGCAGTGAAATTTTCATCTGAGTGCGTCAATTAATTTGTGATCTTCTTAGATTTATATTAGATTTAGATCGATAAACCTTCGTGAATTAATTTTATTCTGAATTTTTAATCCCGTTCTCGCGGGAGAAAAGGTTTGCGTCGAAATATTCCAGTGATTTTTTTAATGAAATTAAAAATAAATCTGGACAGTTCCAGGAAATCCGGTTACCCTAACGTAAGAATTTACACATTTGATGAAAATTGATTGCCAAAAAACCTTTAAGCGTCATTCCATGCTGATCGCCGGAAGAAAGTGATCAAAATTCTGTTAATTGCTGATATTCTACGAAATTTCAGAATGTTGATGGTCGACACAGATCAGATGAAGAAATGCTGCGAAGCGCAGAAATCCGTGTGACTTGCACCTGAATCCCTCAACTTCTTATAATGGCGATAAATCTGTTGAAATAGACAGGAAATGCGTAATCTGCGGAAACATGTGCATTACCGGTACAAGAAATCCTTTTAAGCTTTCTGGTCCGATGAAACTTTTTCTATCACTTGCTCCTATAGCTTCCTTTCGTTGGATTTGATTCTCCGGAAAAGAAATTTCGTTTAAAATTCTGAAGAAAAGCTGGAGCCCCAAAAACATAAAATGAAAATCCATCTTTATTTTCATTTTAATGATGCTCTGTTTTCTACAGCTTTCGACAATGCACGTCTTTGTCGAATATTTTCTTTGACTAATGAACAAAATACAAGCATCAACCTTCGAAATATTCAAGATTTATGCCATTCTCGTATTTGGTTGACGATGCTTTAAAATTTTTCAGGTAACAAGCCTCTGAGCGTTCGTCAACACTATATTTTAAGCGTACAATTTTCTTCTTAATTCCTACACTAATTTTTCAACGGATTTTAAATTTTAACTCTGGATTACGTCAAGTAAAGTTCCCGTACTTCGAACCCATCATCCCATTGGATTTCAGACACCCACGAAATTGTTACACAACTTCGAAAATGTTGGAAGTGCTTCGAAAATTATGCGCATATATTATCAAAAATTGGTTAGTTTCTCCAAAAAACCTTTTTCATACCGAAAATGAACATTTTAAAAATTTCCTCTCATCGTGCGGTTTGACGTGAATCAGCATTCAAGGGATTTTTTCATTCCCTCAGCACTTTTTTTCACAGGAAAGAAAATTTTTAAATATACTGTACAATCACTAAACGATTGATATTGAATATCAATCGATATCGAACCACTTTGAAGTTAACTCAGAAAAATATGTTCCATAAGAATTGTTCGAGTGCGCATAACAATTTTACCATGGGCCAGCAAGAATTTCAGAAATATCTCCTGTTAAGAAGTTAAGTTTAATAACGTATATAATCCAGAAAATTAAGCGCGTCAATAAAATTTCTGAATCAAATAATGTTCAGGTGTCTGCAATAAACTTGTAGTCTTCCTTGAATTTTTATCATTCATATGTCATGACTCATTATTTCCGAGATAATTCTTCATGATCACCATATTTCTATGATTCGTAATTTTGTTGTTGTTTTTCATTCATACTCGAAGATGACTGTATGAAAAAGATTCTCCCGTGGTTCCGCTTTCGTAAAATATTCTGGGATGTGAGAATTTTCTAGAAATATTTATAGGCTCATTAACAGAACCTCGTTCACCCTATTTCTGAATAACTTGAAACCTTGAGATATGGCTTCTTTATTGCCTAAATTTACGGAAGAAAGCCCCGCAACTTTTATTTCAAGAAAACGCAGGCGTTGCTCATCGAAACGATGTGCACACGAAAATACGCCGCTAGGAATGCGAAAGTGTTTCGTGGTTCCCGCCAAATAACACGGAAAGCACTATATCTGCGAAATCAAATGCAAATTGGACAGAGATTGCTGTTGCGGGTATATAGACCCCACACAGAAACTTCGCCTTTTCTGCCCACAATTTTCTCAATGGTTCGAAGAAAAACCCCCTTCGGCAAAATACACATTGCATGCAACTTGAATGGGAAAGTGGTTGAGAACTTCGTACTATCTTCGCTGAAACGTTTTTTTTTTTTTTTTTACTTTGGAAACGAGATGTGCTCGTTGCTGATTCAGAAGGGCTCGTGTTGCATCAAAGTTTTTCTTTGGCAATAAAGAGGGAACTTATTTTCTAAAACAATTTCCCGGGGCGATTTTTCTCGAACTGTGTAGGAGAGAGCTGCTAAAAAAAGTTCGAAGTTCAGCTTCAACACCTGAAATAACAATAAAACAACTTTTATTTACCCGGTAAATCAGTTCTTATCAAAATTGAAAAACTAATGCAGCATTAAAAACTGCAAAGGAACAGCTGTCGTGTGGATCACTTATCAAACTATAACACCTTTAAAATATCAAACTTGACTAACGACACCTCATCACCTATGCAACCGGGAATTTATCGAATTTAATTGAAGGACCACAAACCAACATTACTAAAACAAGAAAAATGCACGATACTTAACTGTACATCTCAATAATGAAGGGAACAATCACCGAGAACATTTAGATACAAATTATTTTCATTTCTTTAAGCTAACCATCAATATTTAAAAGGCAATTTTATATCCTAAGTTCAAAACTAAAGGGAAGAAATAATTGAGATAAAGAATTCTAGCCAAGTCAGGAGGTTGATTGCATTCAATTAATAACACGACCATCAAATAAATGAAACCGAATTGTGATCATTGAACGAGTACGGTGCATATTTGCATGCCAAACTCTTTCGACCATTTATTTTCTACACACATATAAGTATTGCCATCAACGGTACAAAAAAATGCATCGTTTCCATAAGGAATTACAGCTTTGCGAAAAAAAACCAGCAACGTAAAAAAGCCATCGCTATTTTTTTCAAAATCTCAATCCACAAAAATGAGTAAGTTGCTAAAACAGGACAATAGTGTTTTTTTATACAAATTAAGAGCGGAATTCCAAGTTAGCTCTAGGAGAAAAACAAAATGTTTTCTTTTTCCGTAACCAGCAACTGAGATCACAGCATCTTCCAGAGTTCATGAAACTCCGGGATGCCAACATTTTTCCTTTTCCGTTCACCCGGGTAAAAACCCGGGGCTTGAGGAAAATATCAAAATATTTTAATTTATAAAAAAAAAGCGAACCCACCCGGGAACGGAAAATTGGGAATTACAAAAGTGTACACCAGGTATTCGTCCGGAAAATCCCGACCCCACAACCCACACAAAAATAAGCAAAGCACGTCGCGTCTCAAAACCTTAATTTTCCTTAACTACTGCAATCTACCGCCAGCAATCTTCTTGGTTTTTTTTTCTCGTATCGAAATCTTGCATATAACCCCGCATTTTATCCTTTACGAAACGTGGTTTTGCAGAGCGTTTTTCTTTTCAAATCAGCTTCTTTGAGTTCCAGTTGAAATATTTGTAATTGCAATCACGCTGTGATCCGCACCATTTACGTTCCTCGAGAGCCGGACACGGTCGACCGCCGGGTTTGGCGTGCCGAATCACACTTCTTGTCCTGACAGTCTCGCCAATTCCGCATGTTTTGCTGCATGGTCGCCACGAGGTCCATTCTGATACCACGCAATGCCTTGAACGATCTGAGGAAATTTAAAACCACAAATGAGTAACAGATACCAAATAATAATTACCAATAATAACCTTCTGCTTAACTTGAAGAAATCAACAGAAAGACAAATTTCGCATTGAGCGCATTACAATAATGGAGAATATGATCTCACTTTTTGCCTGCAAACGCCGTATTTCCAATATTTTTTCAGTCTATAATTTTTGTTGAATGTAATTCCACACATCATCCGTTTGATCAAAACTTTTTTGGTTAAAATATACAGTACAGAAAAAATGAACGAACAAGAAATCATGAATTGGAAACTTTTGGGTGAACAACATATATACTCATGAATTAAAAATAAAAGCACAGTACTGTACCGTGTTATGCATTCATTTATAATCCTCGATCAAATGTTAACTCATTTACAAATCATAATAAATGTAAACATAATCAAATCCGGAGAAATTATCTGGATTCCGAAATTTTCGTGAACATTATTGATGATTTTTGGTATATGAGCATATAAGCGCAAAAAATAACATGCTTTTTATTCTTTATCACAAGAAAATCAATAACTGCGATTCCTTTTTCGCCATTTTTGTCAGAGATTTGCTTTGGAATAATATTTTTAAATCCACAAACCGGCCCTATGAAGTCAGTTCCTGTATTCTAAAAAAATCCAACTGAGTAATCATTTTTAATTAAGATGAAGATTAAAATGGATTCAAATATGCACCAGAAAAGGAAGTTACTATAGATAAGTTTCAAAAGATGTATTGCGTAAGTTCATCACACATTTGTTTTTTTTTCTTTGCACTTTATCCTTGGTATTATGCCATTCTCTCGTCTTAATCATACTGATTCGATCTTTGCGTTTAATGTCGTGTCAGGGTAAAATATGGAAGATCTTGAGGGGATCCGAAATTTAACTGGGGATGATTTCAGAGTAGAAGGAATAAATGCATTCAAGCTTTGAAAAATTAATCGTAAGGTGCCCTTCTTCAAATATCCACTCTCAATTTGAAAACCCGCTAAAAGGAATTTCCTTACAACGGCGCAGCTTTCTCTTCATGTTGAGTCGCTTTTTCTTCGCATACAATTCCAACAAGTCCAATGCGGTTTTCGAGTCCGTGTTCACACCAGAAAGATAATCAACGGAGTTTGAGCTGTTGATACAAATGATTGATCAACTTGCATCAATGCGTACACAATAAAATTGAGAAAACCTGTTGGAATCGGTAGACAAAGTCCCGAAACCGTCCTCGACATAATTAGATTCATAGTCGTCATCGTCGATTTTGTTGTTGGCCACATCAACAGCCGGCTTTTTCCGATCCGGATGATCTCCCGATGAGAGGCCAAGAATGGACCCGGATGCCGGGTCATCTTTGGTCACCAGAATCGGATTCATTCCGCCTTTGTCGGCGTCTATCAATTGATGTCTGCTAGTTGAGGTTTTCCCATGTACAGGCAAGTGTACAGAAACTGTTTTCACGGATTCGTAAACCACGTCGTTGTCTTTAACCCGAACAGAAACTACGTCCAATTCCGACTCGGGAGACTGATGATTTCTCAAAGCTGCCGGAGTAGGGGAAGAATCCAGGAGTTTGTATTCTTGAACCTAGAAAATTCAAAAAGAAATTGAGACTCTGTTCTGGAAATATTTTAGCAAAAGAACCAACATTTTGTGGGACAAATCGTCAGCCTTTCGTGATGCAAAAAGGGCAGCATACTATTCTCGCGTTCATTTGCGAAACCTTAATCGAGTTTTCAGAGTTCTCATTTTGTAAACCTCGAAAATGAAATATGAAAGGTGGCCATCGAACAAAAGACGCGCATCTTTGGTGTCCGAAAATTAGTTCTTACCTGATAATGCAAGTCTCGATCACAAAATATGAAATAGAACTTATTCAGATATTCTGAGGAATCTTCTGATTTAACTTATGATTCAGTTACCAGCTCAATATTGGCAAACGTTCGCAAGAAAAATCAGACCCTGAAAACCGAACTGGATTCAATCGATTGTTGACTGCATTCGATTCGTTGGTTTGGAGAAATTATGCACCAAAGTTTACCCGAAAATACAAGACATCAGATATGTGAGACATAACCAGAATTTTTTTATTAATTTTTCGAAAAAAAAACGTTTTCTATTCGTATACAAATTTTTGTGACATTGGACGCAACATTTAAGGGTCGAAGAAATGCGTTTCCCGCGGAAATTTCTGTAGTAAAACGTTTCTCTAAACGTTCGAGCATTTTAGACACACACCTTGATTAATTTCAAACTGGCAATTTTCGGCAGTTCCGTGATTCCAGCGTAGTAAAAAGAAGAAGCAGGATGATCCGGAGATTTCGGACCAAGAACAGAAATTGGTTGTCGTGGTTCTTGCGGCCAATTTGGTGAGGTGAATGTGAAACCCTTATCCGTGCCCACGTCCATCGGATCCAACTGGAATAATAAATTATTTTTATTCACGAAAACATTATAAACAGTGCCTTGGCCTGATCTGAGCGTAAGTTGCAATTCAGTCATAAATTGCGGAAGACACTGCAACATTTTGAGCTTTCACGAAAACATGACCTATAATAAAACAAAAAGTTGACCGAATATTTTTTCATATACCCCTTTGGAACACTTAATCCAAGTCGTAAACGAAATGAACTCAAAACCCTGCATCTTTAATCGAATATTCTGTATTGAGGGAGGAAGAACCGTAGGAAAAATACATGGTAACATTACTTTCATGGAAATATTAAAATTAAGTTTCTTTAGGGTTAGAATTTACTAGGATTTTGTAGATTACAATATACTCGTCTCCATCCTCAAACATAAATAAAAAGTTATGTAAGCTTTAGAAGCTCGAAAATGGATTGAGCCATTAAATGAAAAAAAAAAATCGTCAACCTTGTGCTCATTCAATTAACTATCTTACAAGCAATGAAACATTGTGTCCCTTGGTACTAAGGTATCACGTAAATCTGAGATTTGTTTCTTCGAGAATTTACCATATCTTGGCACGATGAAAACAGTGTTCGGCAGGATTCTTGGGTCGAAAAAATTCAGCTAGTTGCCTGCCTGGCTTATTTTGGATAATTTATGGACACGTAGAACTAAGACACATGTTCCTTTGAAAAAGCTTCCTAATTTTCTTCAGAAATCCGATTGAATTTTTCCTGGATAGGGGTTTAACTGCACAAGTCCATTAATTAGGCGAATGAAACTATAGCAAGCTACTGCAATACAATAAATTTTACACCATATATGAAAGGCACCAGTCGTAATAAGAGTTTGGAATTGGATCTCCATGAAATCTTTGGATAAAAAGATGTGAATTGAAATACTCGAATTTTCTTGCATCAGGTACCGACAAATGAAGTCCTTCAAAAATAAAGACGAAAAAGAAGCATATCGTCAAATGAATCGAACCGAATAGAACATACAAATGCTACCCACGTTCGCAACTACGAATATAATGCCTCCATTTGGAGGCAACTCACAAAACAAGCGACTCGCCCTTGTGAACATTCAATAATTTTTTTCTGATGCAGCCCAACGACTGGTTCGCTTGTCAGCGTATCTGTTCTACCAGAAAAATAAATAAATGAATAACGACGTATTCATCTCAGTCACTGGCCCTGACTTGAATATGTATCAAGTACCGAGAGGAAGTACGTCAGAATACTGATTTCCATCTCGTACGACACCCTCGGTGTCAAGTACAACATTCCACCATACCACGTTTTCACTGCCGTTTAAAAAGCCTCATCCGTCATTCTTTTCCCAAGACCGCCATCAAACAAAATTTACTTGTAGTGAAACACATGCTCTGAAAACAGCGTCATTTGTAACCCTTTCAGATACAAAGATACCTATACATAGATTTAAACAGCCAACAAAAAATTCGCCAATCGTCACATGAATTAGGAATTTGGGTTCATTTAAAAATATTTTCTGATGCAAACATTTTGAAAGCCTTCAAAAATCTTGTAGATGGAAATGATCCGTGTTGTTTCACGCGTCACTAAACCCACATCAAGTATATGCAATATTCTACAGGAAATTATGAATAAACGAATATACTAATTGGGAATGCGAGGAAAAATAAAAAATTTAAAATAAAAATATCTTTTTTTATTCGCATCGAAAAGTGTTGTTTTATTTGGTTGTGCGGAAAAGAAATTCAAACATTTTTGCCCTCGAGAAAAATTATCTAGAGCTGCATTTATATAACTGTTGATCTATTGCAACAGGAAAGATTTACTTTCCGCGAAGCGATGAAATATAAATGAATTTTCTTCGAATCCAACCGAAGAATAGAACCCAAGACAATTTTATTTGGGAATAAAACCAATCATTTATGAGCATTATTGACACGCTTTTTAATTAAAAGGTAAATGCAGGAAATTAATCACAAGTTAAGCTTTATGATTCGTGATTTAGATTCCGTTGAAATAAACAAATGCGCCTAAAACGAAAGTGGTGAACCAGACTTTTCGACGCTTGCCGTCGTCGTCGTCGTCATCGTCGTCACCAGAGCCGCGCGAAGCCATCAGACGTAACGTCGACAGCTCGTATATATCGTGACGAGTGTACACGGACGAGGCAAGAGCGACGACAACCGCGCATTAAAGGGTTTGCGCACGACGTCGTCAGCGTGTGAGTCGACACTGCTCACTCAATCCCTGTCGTCACTTGGCGATGAGACACACCATCAGCCCTGGACTGCCGTTTAAAAAGCCTCATCCGTCATTCTTTTCCCAAGACCGCCATCAAACAAAATTTACTTGTAGTGAAACACATGCTCTGAAAACAGCGTCATTTGTAACCCTTTCAGATACAAAGATACCTACATAGATTTAAAACAGCAAAAAAAAATTCGCCAATTGTCACATGAATTAGGAATTTGGGTTCATTTAAAAATCTTTTCAGATGCAAACATTTAGAAAGCATTCAAAAATCTTGTATATGGAAATGATCCGTGTTGTTTCACGCGTCACTAGACCCACATCAAGTCTATGCAATATTCTAAAGGAAATAATGAACAAACGAATATACTAGTTGGGAATTTGAGGAAAGATAAAACATTTAGAAAAAAAAATATTTTTTTTTCATTCGCATCGAAAAGTGCTGTTTTTGGTCGTGCGGAAAAGAAATTCAAACATGTTTGCCCTCGAGAAAAATTATCTAGAGCTGAGTTTACAACTGTTAATCTATTGCAACAGAAAAATTTACTTTCCGAGAAGCGGTAAAATATGAATGAATTTTCTTCGAATCCTACCCGAAGAATAAAACCCAAGATACAATTTTATTTGAGAATAAAACCAACTATCTAAGGTTATTCTGAGCTTTATTACTATGCTTTTTAATTTAAAGGTAAATGCAGGGAAAGAATCACAAGTTAAGCTTTATGATTCGTGATTTAGATTCCGTTGAAATAAACAAATGCGCCTAAAACGAAAGTGGTGAACCAGACTTTTCGACGCTTGCCGTCGTCGTCGTCGTCGTCGTCGTCACCACCAGAGCCGCGCGAAGCCATCAGACGTAACGTCGACAGCTCGTATATATCGTGACGAGTGTACACGGACGAGGCAAGAGCGACGACAACCGCGCATTAAAGGGTTTGCGCACGACGTCGTCAGCGTGTGAGTCGACACTGCTCACTCAATCCCTGTCGTCACTTGGCGATGAGACACACCATCAGCCCTGGTTCCGCGGAATTAAAGGTCAACGGGTGTCTAGGTTGCGAGCGACGACGAGTTGAGACTTGTTTTCGCGAAACGCGCCCCGAAATTCGAGTCCCTCGTCTTTTTTTTTTTCTTTTTTTTTTTTTTTTTTTTTTTTTTTTAGATTTTTGAATGCTTTCTAAATGTTTGCATCTGAAAAGATTTTTAAATGAACCCAAATTCCTAATTCATGTGACAATTGGCGAATTTTTTTTTGCTTCAATAAGAACGTATGTTCAAGCGAAGAACATTTCTCTTAGCATTTATTCCGTGTCCTGCTATAAAATCATTGGTTCTACGTTGGGTTGCCAAGAACCCCAGGAAACCATCCACAAAAAATTTATACGGTTAGCAGTTTTCTATAGTTCCTTTGCTGTATTTATGGTCCAGCAGAGTCCCAAGAAACCATGATTAGAGATTGGCTGAAACCACTCAATTCCGACTTGCCTTGCAATATTGACTGAGTTTCAAATCATTTATTAATATAAAAAAACAACCAAGAAGAATTTTAATCGGCTTTCAAGGCACACAAATATCACCTAACAATGAAAACTGTATTCACCGTCATCATTTTATTCAACACTTTGACACCGTTCCATCAATTTCAACTGTCTTTCATAAATTAATCCTGCATTCAGAGTAGCATAAAATTTTATTATTAATACGAAATTTATGTTGAGAACGATGATTGAACTTGAAAAAAGTACTGATGCTAAAAACAATACAATTAATGGCCGTATAACGTTAGGCTCAATAAAGTTGAGTTGAATGCAGTTATTCAATTTGGAAACTATAAGTGAAATAAACTGACTCTAAAATTGGTAGCCTATGATTTTTTTAGTGAAAATTTTCAATACATTTTCAATTTCGAGAAATGGATGGACCGCGGCTATAGTAAACTTTAAATATTCGATTTAATAATCCGTTTTATGCTAAAACATCACCGATCCTATATTGGGGCACAAAAAACTCTAGAAAATCAACCACAAAAAAAGAGAAGACAATAAACAGTTCTATAGTTTCTTCATCGGAGTTCAAGTGCCAAAACTCGGCACCGCCGAATTTCAAAGCACATTTACCAAGCTGCTCGACAAATCGAAGCATCAACCAGTGCTTTTTTTTCTTCTCAATGCTGCCTTTTTCGAGGATAACGTTGTTTAATCATTTTTTATTGCTGAAGATTTTTGGAAAATCTATAGTAAAACAGTAATTGCCGACTGACCTCGACCGACATGACGTCAGCCCATCGACCGTCGGCGCACAAATTCAAGCTGTCCATGCCGATGATCCAGTCCGGAGACGGTACAATTCTGCTAGCGAAGGACACCTTCAAAAACGTTAAAAAATTACAGTTTGTTAAATATATGAACAGATTTTTTTCGATTACAATAATATAATTAGTAAGGGATTACTCACCAGAGTATGATTCGCATCAGCGAAGAACTCGGCGTTAGACTTCCCGGCGCCTTGGCTGATTGCGGGACCGGCGAACGAATCTAAAATGCCATCCTTGCCCTGGGGCAATGCATTTTAAAATTTTTATATCAAGGGATTAACGTCGAAAAACGCGAAATCGCTTGAAAAAGTGAGAAAAACCAACGCGTAGTTTCTATCGCAAAATGTTAAAATTTAAATTTGAGAGGAACCTGCTGCTTTTGTGCTTGAAAAGATTTCTTGAGAATGTACAAAATGACTTTTCATCACATTCAATTTTTTTTCAGGATCAGAAGAGTGCTTCGAATTCACTCGTGTTTTAGTTAACGACTTATACTCCTCATCAAGAACTAAAAAAAATTACATATTAAGATACTGTATTTTCACGCATGTCCTTAGTCGTAGAAATTGTAGAATTAGTTAAATAATATTCAGAATATATGATTTCTTCGTTTTTTTATATTGCACAGTTCAAGGAAAATCGTGCATGGTTAGTAGTACGAGTTAGTATATGGAAATCTAAAGCCCCATCAAACTTAAGACATAATTAATATGAGACGACGAACCCTAATTTTCGATGAAAATTTTGCGGAAGTAAGTCCTAGTTTCAATTAGTACGATACATATTTTTCTCTCAATGCAAGTTTAATTCGTCATTTGTGATTTGCATAGTCTTTAAAATTCTTTTGAATATACGGGGACAAATTTGAAGTTAATCATTAATCGAGTGAAGGCTTGTGAAGCTTTGCCATTGTTTGTAGAAATTTTTGTAGCGTTCAAAAATAAAAGCAATTACTATTTATAAAAACGAGGCAAAAACTAACCTGCGCATGTTCGTCAAGCAATTCGGATCGACCAGATTCTGCAAACGACTGCATACCTTCCGAAGCAGTTTCTCCGATTCGGAAAAGCGAGAATGTGTCATCGTGGGACCTTCCTTTACGTCACGAAATGACAAAAGAATTACTCAGATAATTTCATAATTACAGAATAACGAGTTATTTTACAACCGAGTGACGCGTGGTCTCATACAGGGACGGCATAATTTGACATCATTTGACGAGTTTTATTCGCATGAATTTTACTCGCTATTTCTACTCTTTAAAATGTTTTCTTTTCTTTTAATTTGTTTGCTGTAGACTCTTCCAACAACGAAGTAATTGGAACAATGGGACCAGAAAAATCGCCCATATAGTGAAAAATTCGTTACATTAAAGCAATAAACGCCGTGGCCTAACGGCAGGGACAATACATCAATAATTTAATCATAATCAATAATCCGTCGCAGTGCATCCGTCATTGTTCAAAATGTATTGATCGTGATACTGCAGTCAGAACCACGAATGGGAAAAAAATCAATTTTTTCAATCATTTCAGGTGGAGCACTTCCAAAAGAATCAGCACCAATGCTAATTTTGGTCCACGTGGATTCCAACGTTTGAGGATTTCTAATTTGATATGTAGTCACAGATCGTATGAAATAAGTTTAAACCATGTCCATCCTCTATAATATTCGACTTTTAAATTAAGCTATGCATAAAATAAGCACAGAAGTTTTTCATCACGATCAATTATCGACTTTGCGCATGTGTAGGCCAAATTTGAAAGTTCAAAATGTTTTGTGAATTTGCTGCAAACCCGGGATATTGCATAAAAAGTTTCAAGATCTGTCGTGCGGCCTAAACTTCGGTTTCTAGATTGCTGAAATTTCTCGCGTTTTTTAGTGACATATAGGCCGCAGCTGAAAGTTTCCCAACCTAAAATTGGGGTTTGGCTTGCGGCCATTTTGTTTTGCAGTATTTTAGAATGCTCACCAATGAATTTAGTCCATTGTGCCGGTGGTCGCCATTCGGGATAATGCTTGGGAAAGGCGTCTCGGGACCACTTGGTGGTCAGTTCGGCTCTGTACAAAACGAGACTGTCGCTGGTGCATCGACCGGCCACTGATCCGGACAACGAACAAGTTACTAATGCTGTCAGCCATATCACAATCCAGTTGGAACTCGTTCCAGAGAATTTCCGCCTCGATTTCGTAATTATGGGCATCCCTGCTGCTGCTGTGGAGGTCCCGCGATACCCAGCTGAGGTTCTCGATGCAATCGACGTGAGCATTATTTTCGAAATAAGGAAATGAGTCCGGGATTAGTAATTAATCTCGGGCCACTTTGTGACGACTATATATATATACGGATTTTCGGAAGACACCCGTTTGATGCCTGTAACGATAATAATAACGAGTTCATTGTGCGACGGTTGGTTCATAAGTTTTGCAACATTTTGAAATATCTTTCAACAACTCCAATTTTTTTTAATCTACGTTGCACCATCATTTAGAAACACTGAGTGCTGTCCAACATACTCTCCACCGATCAACGATTTCATCAATGATTTTTGCATTTTCTAAATTGAGCAAAAAAAGGTAATTTATTTTTTAAAATACTTCAGGCGACTTCTGGCTGTTCCAGGCGGTGAAGATCGATTTGAAAGGGACTGATTTTTGAGGATAGGAACAACCTCATTTCTGCCATCAAAGAGCAGCTTGAATAACTAATGGAATTCAATTTTTGGCCCTGTTATGATCATTCGATTTATCGCATGAGAAAATGTACAGTACTGAAATCGGTGGAGAGAATGTTGAACAGCACTGAAGTGTCGCCGAATGATCGGGATATACAAGTTTAAAAGAATGTTGGAATTGTTCAAACAGTGTTGGATCTATTTTAAAAAGTTGCAAAACTTATGAACCTATACCCTCGTATATACTGTACACCCATGTGTCGAATCAGCAACAAAAAAGAAAGAAAAAAAGAATGATCAATCAGTTTTGAGCCTCGGATACTTGATGTCACTGATGAGCAACAAAAGTCACTGCATTTCAGCTGGGGCACTTGGAAAAGAATCAACTACAATATTTTGGTCCACATGGATTCCTACATCCGAGGATATTTAATTCGCAATGTAGTCGCACACCGTATGCAAATCTAAAACATTTCCCTGCTCAAAATTCGATTTGTAAATGAAGAGAAGTATACAATTATCACAAAAGTAAACTTTTTCTGCATCATTTATTAATAATTATTCAATTTTAGAATTATCCCCCAGCACTGAAGATCTATACTTTATTCATAATCACAAGTTGAAAATTGTTCAAAAGATTGAGGGGCTCAAGGCATATCAGAACTCTTTAAAATAATATTCAAAATTTCCTTAGTTTCCCTGTCGCAACAAACAGCAATTGGCACACAATTTCACTTACCTTATCGAAGGTTTCAACGTTCTCAGAGCTATTTCCTGCTAATCTAGAGATCCTCTAAATTCCTTGCATATTTTCGACAACAAACATACAAGAATTTTGGGTTGGCTTATACTCAGAAAAAATCTCAAGTTTTGCTTAAATTTCTCTTTTACATGGTACCTCGAAAAAAAAATTCGAATTCAAGTTCGAAGCTTCATTTTCCTGTTAATTTTTCTTTTAAAAAATGTAGATAGATCAAATTCGAATTGATTTTACCCGGAAGCTCACTAAAAGCTCTTTTTCGTAAACCGCTCGTATACAGAAGGCCGTATATAAGGCTGAAGTGAAAGGTATACGTTTCGAACACCCTGAAACTATTGGTATCAATAAATATTGTATTTATAAATTCGAAGAGTTGAAGGGAATTTACTTGTTGCAAATGTGAATACTTTTCGCAAATTCGAACGTGTACGGGTATGTATTTAGAGCGAGAAATTGGTCATTCGTCTGAAGCGCATCAGTACGTGACTCAAGCATCACCTACAGTTGAAAATCGAAAAAAAATTGTTTGCTTTTTCCAAGGAAACCATCGCTTCAAAGGTACTCTCGAGCACCAATGAATCTTAAATTCTGAGCTGTCATTTCTTACCCGGATAAAATCTCAACATCATCAGCATAGTGGGCGTTCAGCAACGAGCAAAGGCTGCTGTAATAATGAGCTTTACATCACCAGCAATAGAAGGTGCTGATGTATAAGAGTCCTCGTTCGGGGTCTGAATCCACACTCTAAAAATGACTCTGGAAAGGTGTGGCTGCAATGTAAGTTCCACTCGGTTCACACAAGACGAACTGTATATATATATATATATATATGAGCCCCACAAATCATGGGCGACACTCGTTCATCACCGAATGGGACCGAAGGGCAGAATGACAGGGTTCAGCTGGACGCAGCCGAGGCCCATGCAACACGATTCTCACCTTCGCGATCCACCATGACTTCGGTGTGGAAAAGCTTTCCTTTCTTCCTCTGAACCCCGGTAAAGTGACAATGGTTATTCATAAAAAAACAGATTAAACACACGCACACACACACACACACACACACACACACAAACGCAGAACAGAAAAAATCCCGGCGACCAACTTGGGGAACTTCCGAAATTTCTGGGCGAAACAAATCTCAGAGTTCCTCAGTTCGGAATTCAAACGCACCATTCTAATTACTGTATAAGAGTCTATTCGTGAAAAAAGTCCAATCACAATCTATACAGGCGATGGTTTCATGAATACTACCCCGAAAAAAAACACGGATGATATATGCAGTTTCAATATGCTGCAATGGGTTGTATGAGTGCAATTTTGTACCGTGTTCTGCTCATCAGGAAGTTACCTGTATATTCGTATTATCCCGGAAGAACGACAAAGGTTATTTAAAATCAGCTGAAGTAAAAAAGAAAGAAAGTTCACATACAAAATTTTGTCAAAAGGGTCATGGCGCGGTTGGACAATTCATGGTTTTTAAAAATTTTAAATTGAAAAAGACTGGAATTTTCGCCGAACTCGTCTGCATATTAGACGCATTCATCTTCGAAAATGAGCACAAGGCACGAAATATATTTTCGTGATTTATTCAGGCAGTGTCTTATTTTAGATAATCTACACTCTAAAGTATAAACTATGCTCATTCTCCTAATATTCCGATGACAACCTTACAATCTATGAACAGCAATACTATTGTCTACACAATGAATCTACGAGGTGACCGGCGGGAATTAAATCTAGTAATTCAGGTAATTTGGACTGCATCCGGATTTTGGACTGCAATTTTTGGAGGCAAATAAAATGCTCAAGGTCGGGTGTAAAAATTAGAATCGTTTAAGAAAATGCGGTTGTTTCTCGGAAAATTCCTGCACAGTAATTCAAAAACTACACATCCTGTATATTTTTCAATACAGAAAACAATTCCAGCTGAAGATATCACGCTGTGAAGAAGAAAACAAAATCGAATTACGTTATACTGTATCGTACCAAAAGAGGAAGGAATAGAGTGTGATTTAAAATTGTACACATGGCGGCTAAATTTTATTGATTTAAAAAACATTCTACATTGAAACACCGTCCTATATAGAGTTATTTTTGCGAAATTAAAAGGGGTTAATTCTGCGGGGTCCATAATTGCATGGAAGTGACACAAAACCATGTTTTTTTCAAGTTTGAGTGCTTTGATAATTTATTTGAGCCTTTGAAAGGAATTACTGTAATAAAAATGACAAGAAGAACAATTTCAATCGCGCGTGAGGTCAAGTGATCTTCCAAGGCTGCACCTGAGTTTTATCCTAGAAATTTGAGAAAAAAATCGCTTGAATACGTTTTTCTTTCTACTTTTCTAGCTTCAAAAATGTGAGAGAATTTTAAAAATGAATCCAGCAAGAAGATAGAGTAATCTGGGGGGGATAATTACGATCTCGCGGGCAGCCGGGCGACGATGACCGCGGCAATAAGAAAAAGAGACCTTTTTTGCTGGTCGTCATCTCACGGAATCACGAGTCAGAAACTCATTCATTCCCCTGCTGCGATTGATTGCCACGATTAAAAGCGACTCGCTTCTCTGGGGGGGTTTTCTCCTTCAACTGGCTTCTAATGGAGTTTAATAAGTCGCTCTTACACGCCCTGTTACGATTATATTAGGGGTGTCGACTCATTGCCTTCCAGCACCATCCGCTTCATCATCTATATGGGTTTTCTTGCACGCGTCCATATCGCGTCTTCCTGGTGGGTTCTGGATCGGTGTTTCGCCTATAATTGGGTCGAGACTAGCTCTTTTTACAGCTCCATTGGGTCTTCATTATATTAGTCTCTGATGCGTCTTATTCCGCCTTCTTTCCCAGAAGGTTTATTTCCGCCCCCGCCACCTTTTTACGAGTTAAATTATGATACATCGCTCTGTAATTGAACGCTTTCCCGGCAAAATGCGGCACATCCTCGAAATTGATGATCTAAAAAGGTAGGCCTGGCCTATTTGCAAAGCATATTTAAATTTGCTACACGAACTTAAATTATGATACATCGCTCTGTAATTGAACGCTTTCCTGGCAAAATGCGGCACATCCTCGAAATTGATGATCTAAAAAGGTAGGCCTGGCCTATTTGCAAAGCATATTTAAATTTGCTACACGAACTTTTGAATCTTTTGCAGCTCCGTCAGGTTTCATTAATAGTTTTTTAAAATTGTTCAATATCTATTCGAGGGGGAATTCTGCTCATATCTCTGAAAATTTCTGTACAGCTTATATCACATTTCCTGTTTACGCAATATTTTTCTTTTGAAGAGATCACATTCTATAGCAATTTATGCTATTTTTCTCCCGAAATAGCCGTTGAAATGAGTGTTTGGCTTGTGCGGCCTATAGACTCTTGAATTTAGAAATTACTGTATAAAAACCGCTTCAATTGGGACTAGTTTTGAATGGTATAAACACACGTGATCTCCACGAGTTTTGATCCACACTTGAATGATACGCATCGACACTATATGTATACAATTTATGCCAAAATCTTTGTCAGTGCAGACAATGAACGAACATCTCGATTATATGCCACATATATTACCCATTTCAAGCCAAATTTTTGGCAGAAAAGTGCTTCCGAGATTATTGTAATAATTCTAGATAATACGGGGAGTGAGTACTTCTAGGTACAAGTATTTGAAATTCCATGCTGCCTATTATAGGCAGCAATTCCAAATGAAGAGGAATCCAAATCATCATGTGGAGTCTTTAAGAGAAGGAGAAGTAATTTTCTGAATAGCCTTCGATTATGAATATTTTCTCTCAAGATTGTTTGAAGGATATGTAGGTATTTGCTTAAGAAGGTCACTAATTTGGTAAATGGCACAGAGAGGTGAGCGCTTTTCGAGTTAATTGCAATTTCATTTTGCCCACGCGTATAATTTCCAGATGACAGTCGCTACGAAAATCGCGTTTCCTTGAGATTTCAAGAAAAGAAAAAAAATAATGTTCATAGTGGTCCAACACGAACATTCTCTCTAAAGATACTTGTAATGGTATAATATTTGATCAAGCAAATCACTGGCTTGGTAATTGACACAGGGGAATTAGTGATTCAAGTTTTTCATAATTTCATCATACACAATGCGTATAATTTCCAGATGAGCGTCGCCGCGGAAATCGAGTTTCATTGTGAAGATCGTTTTAATGTTATAATTGGGATTATTTGATGTCTCCCAATTTGAATATTTTCTCTTGTGATTGTTTTATAAGGACAAAGGGATTTCATCGAGAAAGCCAGTGGCCTGGTGAATGAGCACTTCGAGTTATACAGAATTTCATTCTGAGCGATAGAAGGTATAATTTCCCGATGGGCGTCGCGACGAGAAATCACGCACGTTTTCTTGAGACTTCAAGGCGCAGGGAAAATAATTTTCTCAATTTTCCAACATGAAAATTCCCCCTCAAGAAGTCAAGATCATTACACAAAGTATAGATATTTGATTGAACAAATCACTGGCTCGGTAAATGACACAGGGAAATGAGCACTTCGAGTTCGTTATAATTTCATCCTGATGCGCACATGCGTATATAATTTCCAGACGAGCGTCGCCACGCGAAATCAGGCTTTCTCGAAACTCTACGGCGAAATGAAGAACAAGTTTTCGGGTCTTGAAATATGAACTTTGCTCACTGTAAAAGATTCTTTTCGTGGTACTTTTGTGATTTGATGAAGTTATATAGTCACTGGCTTTGCAACAGGGTTATTCCACTCTCCGCGGTACTTGGTAGACTGAGCGACGTTATCCGGTGGCGCTGATATTTTTCTCCCCGTCGGGGTTGGCCTTATTGATGCAAAGCCTCTTACAGTTATTTTTATTTATAAAACATATGTATGTACCGAAACTGCTGAGCTTCCAAGGGGAAAAATTATACCGCGTATATCCTGACTGCGACTGTATATAGTGACTTAGTGAGAGGTAAGTGACTATAGTGAGTGGTACGGAGACGACCTTTATGGACGTGTGCTGTGCGCGCATGTCCGCCTATATGCACTACGGCGTCGACACGCGCATGTTGTCATCACTTCCGAGACACAGTTTTTCCAGCCTCAACCCGTTCTGTTCTCTGGTTCAAGTTCCTGTCATTAGCCTTCACGACATCAAGGACTTTTGAACACCCCCGTCAGAAGAAAAAAAAAGAAGAGAGAATAGAACGGAATCTATTTTTTATGGATTTTCTCTCTCTCATAATTATAAAGGAATCCTCTGGACAGTGTCAGGAAAACAAGAGGAAATTAGGGAGTTTTTGATTTAATGACGGGGATGCATTTTGAAATGAGTCAGCTAAAATTAGACAATAATGGAGGTATCTATTCGGAAAGAGGATTCCTGTCTAAATTATTTTTTTTTAGATTTTTGCTTAATTATTTACAGCAGGGATTCCTCATTAACAGAGCGAAAAATTGTCCTTATTTCTTTCCCCATATCTGACAACAAACACTTATCTTTGGCATGATGCATGCATTTTTGTCCCTTATTATTCACACTGATCTTTCGGCAGGCGTGGTTCATTCTGTATATTCATGTTTTTTGGAAATTTGAAAACGTCTAGAATTTTTTCGAGAGAATTTGAGAGCTGAATCAAGGAACACCCAGCAAAGAATGGGGGCGTTGGGCTTTGGAACGTTTTGACATTGGCATTGGCAACGCCGTTGCAGCACCATTGTCTCATCGGGGCTGATTGCCTCCAACGCCCTTCTCTTTATTGACGTTGGGGGAACACAATGAGAAGGCGCTGTCAATGGCA
>CAJPEX010000988.1:0-39094 GCA_905338405.1 Notodromas monacha
ACGGAGCATTTCACCATTTAAGGTCATTCTGAAATTGCTGACGAATATGACGAGAGTTTCATACTGCAGTGCTCATGGTGAAACCACAAGTTTTTTGCTCTCGTTGATTTTCCTGTGATCAATCAATGAAAAGCGAACTTCTTGAAATTTTTCTTAGTTCTCCGTGTACCATGTTCCTGAATTTTAATTTCTGTTCGAATTTCGGTGTTACGCCGAGGATGCCCGTTCTGAAATACAGTAAAATCTCGTCCCATGAACCTGATACAAATTTGTTACGAGATTCATGATTCTTGGAGCATGTAGGGCTGACATTTTTTTGGAAAACGGGCAAGAGATGCTTATTACTGTACTCCCACAACAGATTCGTGAAGAATTCTCCAAGTTTTCAACATCTCTTGTTCTGATCTTACTGAAGTGTGAGCTGAAATGGATGAAAAATTCATGTGTAAGAAGCTCATATATTCATTGAGGACTGTATGTTCCTTGAAATTTAGCAGTATCCTTCCAAGCATGCTCTTCTTCCAAAAAGTTAGCCAATTTATAGATTCTGAAGTAAAGCTGAGTACATTTTGATGTGAGCTTTTGGGATACGGACAAATCAAGATAGACAATTTGAGACAGGGCCAATTCAAGACAGGGTGATTTAGAGACAGGGACCATTGGAGACAGTCCCAAAGCAACTCTGAGCATACAAATGTTTTTCTTTTACACTCGATTTTCTGGCTTTCCCAAGATCCCTCTTGGGAAAAGATTTGCTCTAGGTTTTCAACCTAGAGGAAAATTTTTATTTTTTGAAGATTTTTTCAATTATGCGCGAAGTGGGTTTTCCCATTTTGTGCCGACTAGTAAAATTTGTCTATGGCCCATGCGCACAAAATTACAATGAAAATTGGTTATACTGGACCGAGGTTATAGAGGAAAATAAGTTCGTTATAAATGAAATTTGTATAGCACTTTTCTCATGAAGATATTGGGACCAAGGATAAAATTCGTCACACAGGTAGATTTCCTCTCATACGATCTTGTCTGAAACGAATTTCTCTGTATAACGAATTTCTTTCTTGTCTCATGGGGTTCTCTACGACAAGATACTTTACAACGGATTACACGACAACTTGCACAGCGACAACTCACACAGTGACAACTCCAACAGCAACAATTCACACAGTGAGACAACTCACACAGGGACAACTCACATAGTGCAACAACTCACACAGTTCTTCTTTTTTACTGATTTTTTTCTTTTTTTAATTTAGGTGCCTGCAAAAATATATCCCTTTCTTGTGTCTAGATTCTCTTTTATCCTAAAGTAATTGTATACATTTATAATAAAATTTTTATAAATTTTTTATACTTGTGTTTTCAACCTAGTCAAGGATCATTTTGTCCCAAATTAATTGCTGTCAGCCATAGACAAGACTGGGGCTCAATTTCTAGGAAGAACATGGACTAATGCATGCATCAGAATTATCCTCGATTAGATTGAAAACAAAGTATTGAAAATATAGAACATGATAAATGTACACAATTAATTTAGGACAACATTATCCTTGACTAGGTTGAAAACACAAGTATAAAAATTTTTATAAAAATTGTATTATAAATGCATACAATTAATTTAGGATAAAGAAAATCTAGACACAAGAAAGGTATACATATTTTCCAGAACCTGAATTTATAAAAAGAAAAATTAGTAAAAAAAAAAGAACTGTGTGAGTTGTTGCACTATGTGAGTTGTTGCTGTGTGAGTTGTTGAACTGTGTGAGTTGTTGCTATGTGAGTTGTTACTGTGTGAGTTGTTGCTATGTGAGTTGTTGCTGTGTGAGTTGTCACTATGTGAGTCGTCTCATAACCTGTACAACAATTTTCTTTTTGGTCCCTTGAGTTTTCTTGTCGAGAGAGTCCATCTGCAACGGAATTTTACTGTATTGTATCTTCTTTTTTCTTTTTTTTTACTCGCAGGAAGGAGCAAGGAAAGGTCCTGGTCCATTGCAAAATGGGAATAAGCAGGTCAGCGAGCGTGGTTGTGGCGTATGCCATGAAGTGGCATGGCTGGTCGCTTTCACAGAGCCAGGAATTTGTCAAGCAGAAACGCACCTGCGTCAAGCCGAATGAGAATTTCCTGAAACAACTCGAAATCTACGAGGGCATCCTCGACGCGAGCAAGCACCGCCACAATAGCCTCTGGCGTTCCGTGAGCGAATCGAGCTTGCGTTGCAACGAAAAATCTCGACGAACGTCTTGCTCAAACGCCGTGCGGAAAGTGAAGAACTTTCTGTGCGTTTCCGATGAATCCCGCCGGAATCCGAAAGGAAAGAAGACCCTCGTGCCGCCGCCGTCGACGACGACGACGACAACGAAGACGGACGAGCCGCGTCCGAAGTCCTGGACGTCGCAAGACGACAGTGCGTCGACGAAACGAGCATTGCGGCAATTGAGTGATACTGGCATGGATGTGAGTGATGGAATCTCTGCAAAGCCGAGGCCGCGATCATACACGGATTCCTCGAAGCGAAAGACGAGCGTCAGTCGCCCGCTGCGAAATGTTTTCTGGCCATTTCGTGCCGGAGAGAGTTACAGCGTCTCTCCGAACAAAGTTGTGCATTTGGACAATCCTCCGGACAAAGTTCTTCCAGAAGGAATCGTGAGATCGAGTTCTGTGAAAGACCGAATCTCCGAGTTGGAGAATTGCCAAGTGAACGTGCCGGCGGTCAAGTGCTGCGAGGATCTGCCCGATCACACTGGCTTGGTTCAAACGCTTGCCAATCAAGTGAGATTTCAAAATACTGCCGTTCGTTCCATTCCATCCCATCCCTTTGGGTGAAGCATAATTTTAGAGACCTTTGAGGGTATTTTTTTTCGTGGAATAGGCTACAAATTTTCACGTCAAGTTCGAAGATCATGAATTGGAAAAGTTTAAGATCCCTGACTTAACATTTCGAGAACAGTTGCCGAAAGTTTTGTTTAGAAGTCCGAAAAGTCTTCCTAAAAACATGGGGTATTTTCATCCCTGAACTAAAATATTGGTTGATGATTGTGGACCGCAAAAATTTTTTTACAAAATGTTTACGGAAAATGTATTCAATCTTGTGATTGTGCTCAGTTTCAGTGTAACTTAACAGATTATCGTCGGATTCTCACCTCAAAATTTTCTGTGTTGGCTTCTCTGAAGTACAGTATTGGTTGATGAACATGAAACGAGAAACTTTTTTTGTGGAAGAAAATAGATTGAAGCTTGAATTTCTGCTCCATTCTGAGGAAAGATAGACGGATTATTGTCGGATTCTCACCTATAATTTTTCTATGTTGGCTGTTCGAGAGCTTGGAATTTTTGTTTAAAAGTCCGAAGAATCTTTTTCAGGACATGGGCTATTGTCTTCTCTGATTTATGGGTAGATAATCGTTAGACGATAAGCGTTTTTAAAAATTGTATTTAAGCTTGAAATCTTGCTCCTTTCACGTGAAACTGAACAAATGATCGTTGTACTGTATTCTCACCTCTTAGTTTTCTGTGTAGGTTGTTGGAAAGCTTGAAAACTTTGTTTAAAATTTCGAGAAATTTTCTTCCGGACGACGTTTATCGTCTTCTCTGAAATACTGGTCGATAATCGTGAGACGAGAAAATTTTTTTTATTTGCAAAAAATGTATTGAAGCTTGTATTTGTGCTCCATTCTACTGAATCTGAACGAATTTTCACGAGCTTCCCACCTCTAAATTTTCTATGTTGTTTGTTGGGAAGCTCGAAATTTTTTTTTTTAGAAAGCCGAGGAATCCTTTTCACGTGATTTATTGTCTTCTCTGAAGTATTGGTTGACCATCATGGAACGAGAAACTTTTAATTTCAAAAAATTGATTCAAGCGCGTATTTTTTCTCCATTCCCGATTTCCAGTGAAACTGAAAACATTTTTGTAGGCTTCTCACCTTTAATTTTTCTTTGTTGGTTGTTTGGAAGCTTCGGTCAAATAAGGAGACTCTTCAATTTACGGGTGTTAAAGTGAGGTCTTATTAACTGGTGCATCTCCTATTCATTCAAAAACAGTTTGAAGCCAAAGGAAAGTCGCTAGAAGAAGGTAGTTCTGGCCAAACGTACTGCGCCAAAGTGGTGCTGAAGCAGTCGTTGCCACGCGGTCACCGAGACCCGTTCTCTGCGCAAGTGGACAAAGTCTTCGACCGCGAAGAGCGACGCAAGGCCCGTGACCCTCATCCTGACCCGATCCGAGTCAACGTGATCCTGCCACCGCAAGTCGCGGCGCTCAAGTCTCACTCGCCTTCGCGACAGAGCTCGTTTGGCTCTGTGGACTCGGCCATTGTGGTGTCGTCGTCGGTGTGCTCGGAGAATCCGTCGCGACAGAGCTCGTGGGGCTCGTGTGACACGCAGCGGGTTCCCGTGACGCCTCCGCCGCCGAGGCATCCGGGGAAACGTCATCGCTGGGTCAATAACGCTATGGTGCTGAAGGAGGCCGAGTCTGAATATAAGTGAGTTCCACGTGTCATTCTGCCCTCGTTTCTGCAGCATACATTTTGTGGTGAATAGCCTTGGCCGAGTGATTTTGTGAGTTACTGAGGAGGCTTTTTCGATTCACGAAATCTCCGTTGTTGGTTTTTTTTTTTTTGAAGGCCAAGATTTTTTTTGCATGTTTCGTAGAAAGAAAAAGGAAAAGAACCCTTTTTACGACAGATTTCTTCGTTCTTTCGATCGTTGATGTTCAAATTAACAACTATATTCCGGTTCTATTTTGTTGCAGTTATGATGAGTGACGTAGTTGATGTTATCGTCTGATTGACCTCTTCCCGGTACACTTGAACCTCGATAACTCGTACCTCCGTATGTTGCAATTTTCCTAGTGCTTGTCTGAATGTTATTAGAAACAAAGCTTGAGAAATCTCCCGAACTCAAAGGCTTTCCCCTGAAACCTCCGTGACTCTAATTTTCTGGAGGACATCTGGCGATTATTTTATGGACAAAGGAAAGAGAAAAGTGATACAAATGTAAGTTGTTGCGTTTTGGAAGGGAATTGAAGAAGAATTGGGCAAAGGAACCTGTGCGTCCAAGTTCAGCATCCTTTCAACGCATTTAAGAAGCACTTTAAAGCCAAGACTGTGACCCGTTGATATTCCCTGCAATTCTTCATTCTTTTCCCCAAGAAAAGTGCATGTTTCCCTAACTCGAAATTCGTGGCTGATCTTCTGAAGTTCGACTTGAAGAGGTTTAGGCAGTGAAAAGGCAGCATTAAAATGATACCTTTTCTTGTTATTCACAGACCGCGTGAGTCTATAGAATCGTCTGCAAAGAGGCGTAGTGCGAGTGTGCCGAAATTTCGGAAAGGAGTACTTCCGATGCAGGAGCGCAAGTCAAGCCTGGGTTGCTTGTCAAAGGAGGAAATTGTCAAGTGTGATAACGATGAAAATTTCTTGCCGGGAGACGACGTGGTACCTTCTAATAACAATCCTTCGTACGGAACGATGTGACTGCTTCATCTCTCGTTTCATTCCGCGTGTTTTCGTTGACGGTGATGTGATTCAGATGATTTTTTCAAGTCCTCGAGAATAGTGTTATTGTAATTATATTTTGACTGACCTCCGAGGAGTTCCGTGTGTATTCCAGGGGTTTTTTTTATTTTATAGAATTCTTGATTCGTGTTGCTACGTGCGCAGAATTATTTTGCAATTTCGCGTTCCCAAAATGCGTTTTGCACAATAAACGAAATTATTGGTGGCATTCAAGTCAACTCCTGTATGATGTGGTCCGATCCGGAGCGTCGCACTTGACACAAATTTGAGCATGAATTTCTGCATTGTTGCAGTCGCCCTATTCTTGAAATCTGATGAAGTGAAGGGATCTTAAGTCTTAATGAAATCGAATTTTAAGCACTCATTTTATACTTTCTATCTTTTCCATAAGTCGAACGTATAAAATCGTTTTTCTGGGATATCTTACCTAACAATGGGCAGTCGAAACCGCTCAGTTTGGACGCATGGATGTGAATTGTTCTGAAGTGGCGTATTATTGGGAGAACGGCAAGTAACCACATCTGTCCGTATTCCTAAGGAATGTTTCTCTTGCGATATTTACGCTTTTTTTGTTTGTTTTCAAATCTCATTTTCTGGAGTTAGATGATGCCGTTCTTCTTCGATATTGGCTTTCATTATGACTGCGGTGTGCTTGCGTAGTTGGTGCCTGTGATATTGAACTCCTCGTCTCCGCAGCTACGTTTCTGCGTTTTTCTCGTTTTCTTTTGATGCATTTCAGTTTTTTTGGAGTTCTTCGTGGTCGGAATTCGTTTCGTGTCCTCGCGCTCGGTTTTTCTTGGTTTTCTTTTTCAATGCGTTGATGTCAGTTCAAGTACAATTTTCAACCCTCACTTTTCCCGTGTAGTAGGAAACCTGAGGTTCATCCCGGTAGATGGGAACTGGACGGCAAATGTTGTGCTTTTCTTTGGGTGGTTTCTGACGGGGAACAAGTTTTGTGGAAACGCAAATTGTACTTGAACGCACCACGGAAGTGTCTTCATTTCTACCCGTGCTGTGATGTGTTTTCTCTTGCGCTGCAGGAACGCGTACTTGAACCGAGTTTGACAAGGTGGTTTGTCAGAATGCAAGAATTGTGGGACACGGAAGACGTGATGTTTAAATTTATTCGTGACTGCGAGGAGAAGAATGTTTTGAAGATAAGCACCCGTACTTGCTGGATCAAATGCTTTCTTCGTCTTTCTGAAACCTCGCTTTTTTCGGAGACATTCCGTTATTTTAGAAGTACGGTAGATTGACAAGAACTTTTCTTCCTTGAATGGAATTGTAGGTAGACTCTCTTCACAAAGAAATTCGAGAAAGGGACCAGTCGAATTCGTTGTGGAGAACAAGAAAACTCTTTGGGACACAAGAACGAATTTGTTGAACAGAGAAAATTGTTTTCGACATGATCGTTTCTCCATGTGCGTGTATATATTCAATATATTTTGTCATGCAATGGATGACTTTGTGAGTCACAGTAGTGGGACACTGATTTACAATATATACAAAACTACCTTATTTTTTTCAGTATTGTTTTGTAAATGCATACAAGACTGTTCAAACAAAAATTTATTTGGTGTTACATCTCTCTAGACATATATAGCACACAGAACAATACTGTACATATCTTTGCTTTGAAAAAATGTAATGTTCTTCTATTGACTCCTGCTTATAATGTCAATCTTGCAAAATTAAAGAAGAGTTTTGGATCTGCATGTTTTTCACATATTTAATCACTGCATGCAATCCAGTAATTTGGTTTTGTGCCTTGCATGATATATAGTGTTCATTATTTGTGGCTTGTTTACATAATGACTATTTCATAATCCAGCTCAGTATAGTGAAACTGTAAATTTACTTACTAAAATTCTAAACAGAGCACATTAGCATTTGTTATATCATCATTGAGTGGAATTCTTTGCATTAAACTTGCATGCATGTGTAAATTTTTGGCTTGATTTCATTATGGAATGCCCAGTTTATGTATATATTAACTATAAGCCTTATTGTAATATGAATGCAAGATGATGAAAAATTAGCCATTCAATTAGAACACAAAGAATGAACTCTATAAATTCCAAAAAAACCATGCTGTGACTTCCCTTATGTGCACATTTAACGTATGCATATTTGTAAAATATACATGTTTCCATTTATTTATCAGTACCCTAAATATATAGATGCAAATCAGTTAGAATTCATGCACAACATTACAGCTGATCGGGAGTATACAGTATGCCCAAACCCATTCAGTAAGGCATTAGGATTTGCTTCAAATATAATGCCTCAATCAATGGGTTTACAAATGGGTATATGGGCTGACTCCAGCAGCTGGCCATTTGGCTTTTAGAAGAAGCCAAATGAATGTGGGTCAGCAAATGCCTTAGTGAATGCGTGCACTGATTGTCTCTGCAATCAGGCCAAATGCCCAATTTTTTGCTGGGATGAAAAGGCGAATCCTTTGTATACGGACCGGTTCCATGATGGTATGGGAAAGTCATGCTCATGCCTTCTTCAAAGATCAGGCAACATATGCATAGATGAAACTGCGAAATGGACGGAAATTTCAATTCAGAAAAGAAAAAGTTGCCATGATGCATTTTGCCGAGGGCTTTATTTCTCGATCCATTTTACTTGTGGTTGCTTCCCAAATGACTCGTGTTGAATTTGGTGCGTCCTCGCAGTGGATTACACATTGCCCATCGGAACATACAGTATATTGTCTACGATGATCCAAGGAGACGTTCAATTGTTCCTTTGCTGTATATATACAGCAGCTAAAATAAAAAGAGGTTGAAGACTCAAGGGTATAAGCAAACTTCGTGTACATAGAGAATAAATGTGCCCCTCAATTGCTGATTCACCGAGAGCCAAGAAAAGTCTTAATCTGCATAGTCGAATTGCGGGATTCACAATATTGTCACCACCAGGTAATTTTCCAACGTAAGCTATGTATGGACTGCTGCCAGCAATGCTGTGTACGGTTACAGTTACATGAACAATAAGGAGTGATATCCAGCACTCTTGTAATCGAACAATCGAAGGAATTCGCTAGCACTGTGAGGTTCTGATTATTGCAAAATTCCAAGAATATTTCGAGATATTTTCAATTTTCCCTAGTCCTTTCTGAATGAAATTACACGTTGTTTATCACGAAATGGAACGCTATAATATATGTGACTATGAGATCTCGTTGTTCCCGCACTATGACCTCGAATGTGGCTCTAACATCAACAGCGTTCTTTTGTTGCTATGCGCAGTTTCATGGCCTCCACCTCGTTCCACAGAATTCGGAGAAGAAATCAGTGAACTTAATCTAGATTGAAATTAATGTGCGACTTAGTCATTGAAGTGGGTGTCTGTCTCCGTCTAAAATCAGTGTACTATGCCGTACTTCTTCTTGCTTTCTGCGCTTTGTAAAGTCTTGCCATGTAGTCGGGTTTCGGTTTCTTTAATTTCGAATTGTCTAGAAGGCTCCGGACTTCGCTTTCTGACAGTGTCACGAATTTTGCTCGTGCATAAAGTTTTCTTCATGTGTCGAATAGGATTTCGTCAGTGGCAGTGATTAATCAGCGGTGCATAAATTTTATCATGGAGAACGACGCTTCCTCGGCTAAGCGGGGTTCTCGTGATCTTACGGAAGAAATGAAAGCCAATGTGAAGAGTACGTTCGCGATGTTCGAAATCGAACGTAAAGGTTTTATGGATGTTGCACAGCTGAAGGTGAACATACAGTATTTCGGTTCGTTGCTGCTGGCGATTAGAACTTGAAAATGACTAAATTCGCAGGTTGCCATGCGATCGCTCGGATTTGAGCCGCGCAAGGAGGAAGTCAAGAAGTTATTAAAGGAGGTCGACCCGAAGAGTACGGGGAAAGTCGAGGAGAACGATTTTGTGCGCGTCATGGGACAGAAACTGGTTGAGAAGGGGGCAACGGAAGAAATCATGAAAGCTTTCCGCCTGTTCGACGACGACACTACTGGCAAAATATCCTTCGCTAACTTGAAACGAGTTGCCCAAGAGCTCGGGGAAGTTATTTCCGATACGGAATTAAAGGTAAGTACAAAACAATGTTACATCGTGGTGTGTACTCATTTTGTTTCTTGTTCACGCAGGAAATGATTGAGGAGGCGGATAAGGATGGCGACGGAGAAGTGTCCGAAAGCGAATTTCGAACGATTATGCGTAAAACATGTCTCTACTGAAGTTTTTCTCTGCATTAGAATTACCGAGATTTTTAATGTCGCTTTCCGATTGTTGCCGTTGATCTCTCCAAGATTTTGCTGCCACGATCAGTTTGCCAAGGATTCCCGTTTGTTTTGTATTTTGCTTATGCTCGAGGAAGTCATTGTGTTGAGCGGATCGCGGCTGTTCAGCGCTCAAATGTGTTCCCAAAAATTAATATTTTGCTTATCCTTGTTGTATCCGAAGGGTTATTGTAATTTTTTGCATGCTTCTTATTGTTGAGGATTGTTTGAAACCAAAAATTGTCGTTATTGTTGCCGCTTAAATGAGTTATTTTGCCGAATCTTGGCTTGATCGATTATATCTTTAAATAATGACTTTCTGAATCACGCATTGCAGGTTTATCGTATGAGAAGAAAAAGTTAGAATCAGTGAACATGGATGTGAGTCATGAGAATGACGTGAGTCCCGTAGATGCGACGAAAAAATCGTGGTCGAATTACAAGGAACTTCTGGTCACGCTTTGGGAAGTACTGATCTGGAAGCGCGAGTGGTACCCGGTGGTACTCGTTGCCATCGTAACCCTCGATTTCGTGTTCATTTGGTATAATGAGGTCACTGTCCTTACGGCGGGCTCCATACTCGGAATCTTTCTCGTCGTCGTCGACATCGTCTGCATGCACTTCCACGGAATGATTGCCTCCGCCATCCCGTGGAACGCCGAACGGGAAAAAGCGTTTCACGACGTTTGCGTGCTTCTCACTCACGGGGGGCAAGTCTTCGGCCATCTTGTTGGCCGTGTTGTGCAATATCGCGACAGGAGCCCGATCGTCTATTATACTGGCACGTGCACCACGTTTCTTCTGCTTGCTTGGATCGGAAGTTCTATTCCTAATCTCCTGCTGTGCTATTGGGCATCTTGCGTTATGGTCTTGGCGCCAGGCATCCACCGAAATGGTCTAGTGGCGAAGCATGCGTCTCAGTTGTGGGCCGAGATGAACAAGATCCTTCGTCGCGTGCTGCCAGTCAAGAAGACCGAAGAGCCGAAGACGGAGTGAGAAAGACGAAGGTTCCTCTTCCCGAATAATTTCGGCTAATTACATTGGCTCGTATTTCGTTGGCTCAGGTTAACCGCGCTCCTTACATTTTAGTCGTTTCGTTATACTCTTTCTGTAAATATTCACGGCTTTAGTATCAAGGTGGGAATGAAGTCCAATGTGAGGATATGCTTTTTTCAGTAAAATTTTCATGTCAAGTGTATTTCTGAGTTCGGATTTCTTTGAGCAAGTTGAATTTATTTCGAAGGGTTTTTTTCGTGTTTCTAGTTAATATTCTCGCAACGAAAAAGACGCGCTGGTTGAGTCAACGAAAATACGGTATTAAAATTCTCATCGAGGCCAAGCTTTTTTCGTGAAGCACCACCTTGCCATTTTGAGTCCGCATTGGCACCGCTCATTTGCGATAAAAGAAACATTCCGTGCGGCAGCCGCTTTTTTTGTTGTTGAACGAAGCCACGCTTCATTTGAGAACGTACTGTTGAGCCCAATTTTTATACGTTTTTGTCGTCCGAATATCTAGTGAGCGTCCAAGTCGAACGGGTTAAATGTATTTGAAAATGGCGTAGATGCATGTCTCTTGGATAACCCGTTTTTCCCGCGTCGGTCATTGTGTTACGAGATGTAATTCATTCGCAGAAGCTTTTAGCTATCAATAGAAGGTCAAAGTTGAAACAAAGAAAAGAAAAACCTGGCAATTTTTGCGAGCGGTGCACCTCACATTGGAAATTAGTTGAATTTGTATGTCGCGTATTGAAGCATTCGAGAATTGGTCTCTCACATGTAATTGTTTTCGCTAGACGTACATTCTTGTATTTTCTTTTCGCGAATTGGGAGTGTTGAGCTTAATCTCTCAACTGCGTCATGAATTATTTCTGTGGCTGTTTCTTGTTGCTGAAGAAGGTTTTTATTTTATTTCTAAGATTATGCTTCGAAAGTGGAAGGAATCTTCTTCATGAGTCTCAAGCGGTCTGCCTGAAAAATTAAGCGACCGCGAAGTGGTGGAAGTTCATTGTTTTGATGTTGATGCTCAGTTTATGTGTCGCACTGAGAATTAAAGGAGAACGCGCTTTCGAGTTTTTTCACGTCTGCGCTTCAAGTGATTACTTCGTGTTGACTAAGCAAGTCATTCCGTAGACGTGAATGTTCATATTTTGGGAATCGGAGGAAGTTCCTCTGGGTATTTCGTCATTAGCGTTGCCTTTCTGTTCGTTCTTCTTTCTCAACGTTTGGCTATCTGCATTTTATGACCGTTTTCGATGCATACATTTCACATTTCTAATAGCGTTGCTCCAATGCTCCCGTTTGTTTTAAACCCCCTTTGGCTTTGAGTCCCTTATTTGGTTGAAGAGGGCTGGTTTCTTCCTCGAGTGTTTCCAGTCAGAAGTTTTCCCGTTTTTTTTCTTTCTCGAATATTATTCCTTACAAGATTGTTGCGGTTAGTTTCAATCGGGGGATTTCCTACCGTTAGTTCTTCGAGCGGAGGTTTTTTTGATGTCCGAGTGACGATTCCCAAATTGTGTTCGAAACTGCGGTTCTTGAACGGAGCAGAAGATGTTTTTGAGTGAACAATTTTATAAATTTTTATCCTACAGAAATTGATAGGGAAACAAAGGAAAACCCTGACCAGTGTCTTGTGAACGGCGTGAACTGACTCGCGCAAAATGGACGGTCCTAAAAACGCGTTTAAGAACGATGGTTCGTTCCTCGAGATGTTCAAGCAACTGCAGAAGTCCCAGCCGTCGCCAACAGATGACAAGAAGCCGGATACGTCGAGCAATTCCAAAGCAGCTGTTGACCCATCTACGCCTGTGCCAGTTGTAAGGCCTTGGGGATGAGAAAAAGGGATTTCTTGCTCAGATGGGCGGGGTAGAAAAGAGCTATGTGAAAGCAGGGTTTTTTTTGTGGGCAAGGCGAGCGAAGCTGTCCTAAGCGGCCTGAGCTTTATTTGTGCAGGTAGCGAAACGGCGTGGGGTTCGAGCGTTGCCTGTCGGGGTTGTGAAGAAGAGCAAGAAGGAGGAGGAAAGTTCAGAGCAAAAGGTGAGAATGATTTGCTGAATCAGACGCTCTTCGAGTTTTCTGATTTCTCTTGTAGGTCCTTGATGCGTTCCTTTCTTCATTAAATTATGTATATTTTTACAATTCCAGTAGTCTCTTGATGCAATCATGGAAAATCCGTCTGTCGCTTTGAGATTTTCACCTAAAGTGTTCAGATTTTTATTCTGTGGCTAACGTACAAAGGTAGTTTATTGATTGGCTGATCGATACTCAACGCGGGACAAGTTTCAAGATTGTGCAATGATCTTCCAGTGGCGATAAATAGTTTGAAACTTTAAATTATTGCATTCGCACTAATACTTGGCCATATCGAATTTATTCCTATTATTGCCAACTTTTTCATTAATCCTATAGAGCAAGACTTAATATCGGGGTTGTCTACGACGTTATATAGAAAATTAATTTTGAGTGGTTTCTCTTGTAGAGGAAACGATTAAAAATGAGTAATTTAACGTTAATTTTACGATGTTTCGGAATGTTCGCAGTTTCTTACACCGTAATGAAGTTTTTGGGGTGCCCACATTTTTCAGAATGCTGCTAACCAGTGTGGGATTAATAATGAAACTTTAAAGTAAAGTATTCATTCGTATTAGGAGGATCTCAGTATGCGGAGCTTGTGTAACTTTTTTGTTGGACCGATTAAAATTCAGAACAGTCTTACGTAGAGCATCACCAGCACAATGCCTTCATCAAATTTATTTTCAAACAGGTTTTTGATATCCACGAGTGGGTTAAGCTTTTGGGATTAGTGTACCTGAAGAAATCCGTAACAGATTGCTAAAAGCTTCAAATTTGACCTGCAAGCGTAAATCTGCTTTTTATTCATAGCCGAATCTACTTCACGCTGACTAGCGATGATTCTGTGGAATGAGAGCTTCATTGGATGTCGAAATGTATGCAGAGAGCAAGCGGCATTTGCAATTGTCATGTTGATTAGATCAAGTCCTTTCACGTTCGTCTTGTCCAGACAGTACTGAATTCTCTTGCCTATTCAGTTAGACCTCTTTCCTGTGATGGAGTACCCGACAGAACCTACTTTCTCTCTGAGTCCATTCGAAGACGTGGAAATGAATCTTGATCTCTACATCGATTATAACCAGTTCATGGATTTTGACTCATACTGTAATTGGATAGCTGGAGCAGTTAAATGCAAAATTAAAGTTCAGTTGAACCTTGATTACTCGAACAAATTTTTTTCAACTCCTTGTTTGGATTCCCTGAGAAGGCTTTCCCCCGCGAACCTCCAAAACTCGAATTATCTGAAGGCCTTTTGGCGATAATTTTATTGAAACTGGAACAAGAAAAGCAATGAATATGTAACGTGATGTGTTTTGAGAGGAAGTGGAAGAATAAGTGGGCAAACAAACCTTGCCTCCAACCTCAGCATTCTATTAACTCATACAAGAAGCAATTTAAGGCCCAGAATACTTTTCACCATTTACAATTTCCTGTAATTCTTCTCTCATTCTTGCCCCAGACTCAAAGGCTTGTTTTCCCAACTCGAGTCTTTCGTTGGTCCCGTGAAGTTAGACTTGAAGAGGTTAAAGTGTAGTTCAATGATGAAGCGGCTCTTTACTACGTAGCTTAATACTTGAAATTTCCATATCGGTGACCTCAATTTGCATGCTTGGACAACGCCTTCAAATTTTTCACGCGTCTACTTTTTCTTGTTCCAACTTGAATTATATTCTCGGCTCCCCGGTCGAGGTGGGTTTGTCTGCTAGATATTCCGTACATGTTGAAGACATCGACAATTAAATCCGTTTTGGAATCGGATGAGTTTTAATAACTAGTAAATCTCAGCGGAGGTAAGATTGGATCCGTTGTTGAGGTTTGTCGGTTGGAAAGCTTTTGACTTTGCAGTTGAAATTCACGTCCGTGTTCTTCGCTGACCTCTTCTTGACTGATCTAGGGTGAAGAAAAAGGAACCGCGTGGATGCAGTACATGAAAGAAGTGCGGAAGTACAAAGAACGAAACTGCGATGAAGAAACCAAAGTCCGGCCTCTTGTGAAGTGAGGGTTTATAAGAGACAGGAGCGCGTACGTCGAGACTCGAGAGCGAGTGATGTATTCTCCTCGTGGTTACGCGTAATTTAATTTTTGCCGGAGGTAGAATCAAGGGTTGTTTTGCGCTGTGTCTTGGTTCTCCTCGTGAGTGGATTACGTTTACGATTTTGTTTTTTGTTCGGCTATTTTACCTGGAGTGAGTGCTTTTCGAAATAAAAGAAAATGATGTAATTTTGGCCTGTGTAAAGCAGAGGCATCAAAGTCGAAATTTTCGTACGAATGGAATCTACTTTTCATTGTGTATCAGCGGAGTTTGTTTCCACCCGTGTTTGACTCGATTGTTCAAGCTTTGGAGCTACTATGAGATTCCAGAAGGAGTACAGTGAAACCTCGTTGCAAAAAACTTATGGGAGCTTCAGAAAAAGTATTTTGTATTGAATAATTTCGGAGAACGAGATTTTAAAAATTGATGGCTGGAAAGCAGACTTGACTATAATCAATTAGGTATTGCTTTTCTGGCGTTATCACATTTTATCACTGTTTTAAAAAACAAAGAACCTTCTGAAAGCAAAAATTAGCTTCAATCATGCATTCCATCAGTCGCACGAATCTCCTCATGCTTGGAGAATGAAGCGTGGAACCATTTGGATGCACGTTCTCAGTCGATTCCGTTTTTATCCATGCTACAAGAGCCACTTGGGTCACTTTTGGGACGGTAAATTTCAAACTGTGCCTCCCTTAGTCAAGAAATTTCTACCTGGAAAATCTATGAAGCATTCCTAATTAATTATCGCATTTGGTGGAAAAAAGCTCTGACAGTGAACTAAACATTTGGAATCATGTTGCTTGGGGGAAATCTCCATTCAAGAATTGGCATGTCAAGAAATGAATCATGATGTGCCGATTTTTTTTCAGACTATTGAAGAATTAAACCTCGTCTTCTTGTAAAAAGAAAAAGAAAATTTCATTGACATCCACGAATAAAGTTAATCATGGAAGGCGAGATGGAAACTGTGAACATTACGCGATTGACGAAGCTGAAGGAGAATTTGGAGAACTTCAAGGAATTGCTGACGTCTTGTAACGATGTGTTGACGTGGAAGAAGGACTGGTTCCCGGGTGCCATCATTGGCGTCGTCACTGTCATCTTCATGTTTCTGTGGTGGAACGAGATCACCGTGCTCACTTCTCTGTCGATTCTGGGGGCGTTTTTGATTTGCCTGGACGTTCGCACGTACGTGCCTGCGTTCAAGTAACGTAGCTAGCACGGAACCTTGGGCGTTGCACTTTCCCTCAAGTGACTGTAGACGTAGTGCGAAAGAGTCCACACAATAGACAACTAACCCGACGCAACAGTGGGTGTAGTACATAGAAGATTGATGATCTTGGAAAACTGTTCCCTGTTTGTATTTGTACAGTATTCGTCGAATTGCTACGGTGCAAGAAAGTCAGCTGTAGAGGAATGAAGCGCACGTACAATGAAATCGATGTGTTTCAGGGAGGCATGGGGAAGGTTTTATAATAATGTACAGTCGATCCTCTTCTAGTCGAACTTTGAAGGACAAGCAAACAACTTTTAAGTAAGGAACTGAGCATTTTTGTTGAGGGAAATTGAAGAAGAATTAATTACCTAAAATTGTTATTCGTGATAATTTTAGGCGTGAAGTTATTTGAATGAGTTGACAGGATGCGTAAGTTGAAGGCAAGGGTTTCTTTGCCTAATTAGTCTTTCATTTTCTTTCGAAACGCATCAAGTCACATTTTTATTGCTTTGCTCTTTCCTGTGTCAATAAAACTTCAGCTAGAAGGCCTTCAGAGAAGTAGAACTTTCGAGGTCCAAAGGGAAAGCCTTCGAAGTAGGAAAGTTTTCAATCCATTGATTTTAAGGGAATTCAGAGAGGGACTGGAAGAAAGTTTGACTTCGGGAGGCGTTTGACCTTGGAAGATTAGGTTCTAGTAATTGGGGTTCAATTGTAATTGCTTCAGAGGGGAAATTGATCATATACAGAACGACTTTTGAGGGCCCATTTAATCAGTAGGTAACGCGACTATATTGTTATTGGTACGCACGTGTTACTCTTGGGTCTTCGACCACTCTGAGACCCACTAAGTCTTACTTTCACGCTGCCCATGCGAACAAATAGAGACTGCAAAAATTATGAATAAGGGCATTTTGAGGTATCAAAAATGAGAGAAAAGAAAATTTTGAGACAAGAGTTGGAGACTAAGATATTTTTGAAGAAAATGTGTGTAGGCAATAAAGAGGCTATGTGCTCTTTTATTGAAATAATGTATGAATAAAGCGGGCGTCTTTCCATAATATTGGAATATGACGAGTTTTCCAGTATGGAGAAAAAAGTTTGGTGCATGATTTTGTGAAAAAATGTTCAGGCAAAATTGTCATGTTTGTGGGTCAAGAACAGTAAGGGAGATGGCATGGAGCTCCATTCACTTCTGTAAACTTGAATTGGTCTCGACAAATTTTTATTTTATTTGTCCTTTTCTCAAATTTCACGTGTCTCCAATTATCCTAGCTACAAGCGCCATTGCCGGGGACTTTTACTGTTCCTAAAATGTTCTACACCATAATTTGGTTCCTGGATATTTCACCGCCCATTACAAGGATTCAGAATCCCAAAATGATTTCTTTGTGCAGACTAAGACTCTTCGTTTTCTGGGTTTAGGCTGGTTCAAAGTCGAGAGAGCTCTTCGAGAAGATATCCGCTGTTCGAGCTGCGAAACCAGGCAAATACTATCTAGTCACATCGATAGCCCTGCTGATCGCTGCCTGGATCGGCGGCTCTGTGCCGAACCTGATGCTTTGCTACTGGACCACAATCATCCTAGCATTGATGCCCGGCGCCGTGAAAACTGGACTGTTGCAGAAGTACGTCGTTGAACTGTACCCGAAAGTCTGGGCTCTGGTTAGCCAATATCTCCCAGCGAAGAAGCCAGCGGAAGGAGTGAAAGAGGACTGAAGAAGACACGTGCTTGGAATCTCAAGTCAAAATCTCTTGCCTTAATCTTCCAGTAAAATCGAAATTTTGCTGCCTTCGGTTCTGCACATCGTCGTTTTGTGCGGAGCTGCAGTCATAGCTTTTCTCCTGCTCCTCCTGCTCGGGAATAGAGGAAATACGTCTGTCGGGCATTGTCAGCTCGAGAAGTCATCGACCCTTTTTCTAGTTTCCTGGTATGATCACTCGGGAGTCCCAGAGCCAGAAGTGATACGAATCTTGANTTTGTGCAGACTAAGACTCTTCGTTTTCTGGGTTTAGGCTGGTTCAAAGTCGAGAGAGCTCTTCGAGAAGATATCCGCTGTTCGAGCTGCGAAACCAGGCAAATACTATCTAGTCACATCGATAGCCCTGCTGATCGCTGCCTGGATCGGCGGCTCTGTGCCGAACCTGATGCTTTGCTACTGGACCACAATCATCCTAGCATTGATGCCCGGCGCCGTGAAAACTGGACTGTTGCAGAAGTACGTCGTTGAACTGTACCCGAAAGTCTGGGCTCTGGTTAGCCAATATCTCCCAGCGAAGAAGCCAGCGGAAGGAGTGAAAGAGGACTGAAGAAGACACGTGCTTGGAATCTCAAGTCAAAATCTCTTGCCTTAATCTTCCAGTAAAATCGAAATTTTGCTGCCTTCGGTTCTGCACATCGTCGTTTTGTGCGGAGCTGCAGTCATAGCTTTTCTCCTGCTCCTCCTGCTCGGGAATAGAGGAAATACGTCTGTCGGGCATTGTCAGCTCGAGAAGTCATCGACCCTTTTTCTAGTTTCCTGGTATGATCACTCGGGAGTCCCAGAGCCAGAAGTGATACGAATCTTGAATTTTTATTTATTTATTTTAGACGCTTGACGCTAGATTTGGCTCGAGTGAATTCTCCGAAATTTCGAAATCCAATTCTGCTTTAGAAGTACAGTATCCGGAATAGAATTTATCGCATGCTTCTCTGAAAATGGTGACTTAGGCTCGTATTTTTTATCTACCCTACTGTACTGCATTTACGGTTTTCCGGGGGAGGGCTTGGCAGGTTATCCGAAAATGTTCCTAGTCGTGATTCTTTTCATATCGTTAATTAGTTTATCTACTGATGAGTAATAATCGAACTCGAGAGAAATTGTATTGATATTAACTTCCGCTCAAAAACTGGTTTTAACCTTCTCTCCATTTTGATCGATGGAAGAAAGATACGCTTGGCTTTGAAGCTTGCCACTCTCGCGAAATCCCCTGTCACTTCCTTTTCCTTTTGTTCAATATTACTGCAATTGATTCAATATGTTTGGTTGAAAACTTATGATCGAAACACTTCTAAATCTGCCGTAGCGTTCGTCGGGGCAGTAAAAGGTTTACATTGGAATTTGAGTTGTATTCTGTGATGTGTTCTTCAGGGTCGTTTGATTTCCAATGCCGTCTCTCGACTTTTTTTGAGGTTTTAACGTAGTTCAAGTTTCGACGACTCATTTCTACTTGTCTTTCAATTCCTTCCTATAGTCATGAGAATATTGTACTGTAGCACTAATCCTCATTCTCTGATTTGCCCAAGACATGACCAAAGTACAAGAACGATTTGTATGTGATTCAGTTTAGTCGGTGTTCGTATAAATAGTTGGAACGAACTCAGTTTCCTCGCATCATGCCGAAATATAATTTTCAATGCGGGTATTGAGTTTGCCTTAGAGGAAAGAAATCGTATCCGGTTAGCCGAAAAGGTTTCGCTTGAATGTGGCAATTTTTGAAGTAACGTAGCTGGCCAGTTTCCACGCATTTGCTTAGGAAGCACGCAGCATTATACCAGTCACGCAGGATCTCCGCTATTGCAATGACCGATGAAAAATTCATTTTATTTTTTTACCCGCGGAAGCGAGGTGTATTTGCTGCTCAGTCGTGTTTGTGCGAGCTTAGGAAGCAATTTTGTGAAATGGTGGGTTTCTTTTTTTTTGCGTAAGATTACTCCCGCCGAGATTATCTCATTTGAGTGCTCATGTAGGATTCCCGACGTGCTGTTGAGAATCAAATGTGTAGTACTGTACGTGTTTTTTTCGCAGGAAAGTGTGCTCTTTCATTATCCACGCGCCGTAGAATTTCTGCGCAAGTGTCGATTCTATCCAGAAATGTTTTCGATGAGTGAGTAGGCGGCGCTATTCGAAGTACGAGGTGTTTAAACGAATGTTCTGGGAATAGAAATCGAAACGACATACAATTGAGCTGAAAACAATTGGGGTTCAGAAAAAGCATTCTTCTGCACAAGAAAAAAAAACCATGTTTGACGTGACGTATTTTTCGGCAAATTTTGCAGAAGTCGCACTGGCAGCTTTCTGCTGAACAGATGATGCGTCCATCTTACAGATTTTTCGGTCTCCGTCAGAACTTTTCAAATTGACACGGCGTAACTTGAGCCGCGGAATTTTTTTTCTGAACAATAATTATTTTTGCAGCTCAATCAAATGTTCTTTCAATATCTATCTCGAGAACTTTTGTTAGACCCCTGGTATTGCTTTAACAGTTGAAGATAGGTGCGAGTGTTTGTCGTCTTATGGCCCATCCGCCCACGCATTTCTCGTCGTAATTTCGTCAGCGTTGTTCGTTCCAACCCGGAGTGTTTCATGTCGAGTGTGCTTATGCACTCATTGCGCTTGAAGCATGAAGCGTGAGCATAGCGGTGTGCGATCTTTGTATATAAACGAGTTTTTCATCGCTTCGCTAACGGTGTTCCACTTGATTATCCTCTACAGCTTCTTTTCAAACAACTGCGTTTTTTTTATTATGGCCAGTTGAGCACATTTGAAAATGCCGTTTTCCGTCGAAGTAAAGAAGAAAAATAATAGTGTCTTGGTGAAAAATAAATTTTAAGCCTTTGCATCAAATATATACAGGTAATTTGAAAAATGATGAAAAATTGAACCGTTTGAAGATTTTGAAAAAACGCTTTTAATCGTTAAAATTAAGAGAGAAAATTGGTGTCCTTGTGGAGAAATCAACTCCGAAGCGTTGCGTCGAAGATGCGATGTAAAGATGTTGAAAAATCTTACTAGGGGAATTCACGAAAATATTCAGAAGAGTAGGGGATAATTCCTTTTGCGAGAAATATTCTATAAATATTTTTGCGGAGGTGCTGAAACAATAATTACCTGCTTCAAAAGCCTTGTTTTTTTCTAAGTAGACACCTCTTACGGGACCTGCTTTAGAACCTCTCCCAAGTCGACATAATTAAAGCTAGTAAAGCAGCTCTTTTCGCCAGTTATTGAGTAACTAGGTCACACTTCGAATGTCTGACGCTGAGTATCTTTTCTGCGAACTGATACTTTTGCTCGCTGTCCCATTCACGAGTTTTCCTGGGACGCACTATACCATTTTGAGTCAAGTTGAACTCCCCTGTCATCAGGAAACATATTTTCGATGTTTTTGGCGCTGGAAAATTGCAGCATTCACAGGAAAAATCGGCACAACAGCCCCCTTCTCAATGAAGCCATATTTCATTTTGCTATGGGTATCTTCTATTTTGCTCTTGTAATTGAGAAATTCATCGAAGAAATTTAGGTGGATCCGAAGAAGTTTGGCGCAGAATAACGCAACCTTGCGGTGCGAATAGAGCGACAGTTCATTGCATTTGTTTGGCCAAACCTTGGAAAATACCGGGAACCCGTCAGTCGCAAACGAAATGCTTCTGTATTTCTCTGGAAAGAGAAACTTCTCGGAAATGGTGAAATGGACTTTACAGACGATGTCGTACCTTTCCGTGATTTTGGATCGAGTGTGAATTCAAAGGGAAGAAGTTATCGTCTTTGCATTGCATGAGTAGGCATGTGTTTTCGGTAGAAGTGATTTTTAGAGAATGCGAGTTACATTGGAAGCAGACTTTTTGCATTAATTCGTTTTCTATTGATTTATTCTTGAAGAGTCGTGTGTCATCTCTTTCGGCTCTTCATCTTGCCTGTGTGTACCTGAAGTTCAAGCAAAGAATGTGCATCACTCCGTGCTGAAAAAACTAGAGATGATGCAAAAGTGATCTTTGGATATCATTCAATGGTTTTTAAGCAAGTTCTTTCGTGGTATAGAGATTATTACTCAGATTTTCGACAAATTCGGTTGCGATCCACTTGGTATGTTTGATAAAATATACAATTTTTTGTCTTCGAGTGTTTCTCCGGGAGAAGAGAAATAACGCATGTTTGCCTTTGTGACGTTCGCATGTTTTCTGTTTCATCATATATGTTCTGATGCGCTTTTAAAAAATTTTTTTCTAGTTTTGAAATTTCTTCAAGGATCTACCGAAATTCCGACGCGTGTTTTGCAAAATAACGCTTGCATTCTTCTCGAATGTTGCAGGAATATCTCGAAATTACGTCGTGAAAGCTCTTGATGCCGCCCCAGCGGAAGCGAGCATGTGATGAACTGGTTGAAGCATTGAAGGAATGTCATGCAAAAACCAACAAATTTCAGAGGTTGCTAGGAGCCTGTGCATCAGTGGAGTCTGCTTTTTCCAAATGTTTGAAGAAGGAATTTGAAGAACAACGTCTAGAGAACAATGCGATTGCACTTGAGCGCCGGAAAGCAGTTCGCGAAAAACTCGCCAGTCAAGATTAGCGTATGCGTTAATTTCGTAGGATTTGTCTTTTTTTTTAGGGTCTGTTTTGGTTGTTAATAGAGTGATTTATGGTATCTTGTTTATTTTTTTCATCAAAGAAAATGCGCATCAAACGTGCAGGGATTGAAGCAGCTAGTGTCAAAAGTTTAGGTTGGAATTAATCGACTTTTATTCGTTTATGTTTGGTTTGGTTCAGTCATTAATGCTTTATCTTCTTCACACGTGCTTTATTATTATTTTCTTAGGCATTATTACTATTTTTTTGGGATATTATGAATTACAGTATTGATTTAAAGCAATACAGGAGAACCTCTTTCATCTTTTGGGATGTTCAATTACCAATATCTGAATGAAATTATATTCTCAAGATGAAAAGGCGGCGTTGATTTCGGACCTGACAGAATTCTGCATTCAGAACATTCCTGGCATTCGTGATATGCGTTGACCCCGATAATTGTTCGAAGGGGTGTAAATTTGATTCCTGACTGCTTTTTTTCATTTCGTTCAATTTTGATAAGCTGATTGAATTAGTGGTGAATTCGAGACGAGATACCGGTAATTGCAGTGTTGATGTTTCACCGAAGCGTACTTGTGTATAGTCAAATTTCCTGATCCTTCGCATGACAGTGGTAATTTACTGCATGTATAAGTACTGTACTGATTAATGTATTCGACAATTTTTTACATTTTGCTAAAAAAATATAGCGCAAGCTGTTCGGCGTCTTTGAGGAAACCTGATGATCGGAGCTCCAGTTTTGTCAAGTACAGTTTTGTACTGTACTTCCACTTTGTTTTCATGATTTTCAACGGCAAAATGAAAGTGTGGAAAGTAGCGTTGGAGGGTGTTAATTTCGCAACCAAGTGAATGACTGAACCTGGCAACTTTTTATTGTGCAGAATCGACATGGCAAAAGTAGCATTTTTCTCGCTGGGAACAATAATTGATCTTCCGAATAAATTCAAGCGCGAGATGAATCCATGTCATTTTTCGGAAATTACTCTTTCAGATCTCTTTGCCAAAGGAAATTCAGTCAGTTGAGAAACTTGAAACCATGAACCCAGAGCGTTTTCACATCTTTCAAGAGCTTGGACCTGATGAAATGATTCACCTATTTGATTACCCTTAGCCCAATCGTGAGCGGAGTGGTCGTTGTTCGAGCCAAGTTTCAAACGAAACAGCGGGATCACCCGGAGGCGTCTCATTCCCTGGGTTTCTAGATGTTGTCTGCGCGGGGGTCGTATTGGTACCCGTTGCTTGCCCAGTTTGTGTGGAAGACCCGGTGGGAGAGACGCTTTGTATCCCCGTGGTACTTAGTAAAGAAAAGGGTTTGGCTGACGAAGTTGTCCATTGGAATGGGTTGCTTGATATGGCCACAGGCAAAGGTGGTTGTGTCGTGATGCGATTTGTCGTTACCCCGGGAAGCTGTGTTATTTGTGCTGAAGTTGGATTGGTGACCTGACCCACTGGTTGTGTGGAGATGGGAAACCCTTCTGCTGGGTTGGTCTGAGTAGTGACCGTGGCAACAGTGAATTGGGCTGATGATGATGGTTGAGAGGAAGAGATCTGATCCCCACCCGGAGCTGGTGGTGGTTCTGTGATAATTTCCCCGTGGGCCATTGGAATAAATTTCGGGGGTCTAGTCATAGGTTTGTTCATTGGTGGAGGAGGAGGAAACTGAGCCAGAATGGCCGGCGGTCGGGGTACAGGTCTGCTCATCGTTGGAAGAGGAGGATAAAGATGAGCTGGAAGAGCGGTGATGATGGGCCGAATGATAGTCATGGCGCTTGTGTTGATGTTTCTTTTTGAACGGCACCCTGTTGCAGCGGGGGTGACGGTCTTGAGTTTGCTTTGTTCTTGTGCAATGAGCATGTCGATCATGGCATTGGTGTCCTGCCGGGTCGGCAACCCCACGGAATGTAGGAAAGAGTCGTCGTGATACTTGATGGGCTTCTTCTTATCGGTCGTAGTGCACTTGTCCGCTTGTCTCTGTGAAGCGAAAAAACAAAGCGTACCAATTGAGAAAAATTTACATATCTTCTTTTTTTTTTTGGATTATAGTTGCTGCTCTGGACTTCCCTCCAGCATCTCCGGACGAAGACCAATACCTGTGCTGTTACCTGAAACCTGTTGGGATACCCGAAATACGAACGTCGCGACATGCGGACAATTTTACTTGAGGAAAATTGAAAATAATGATAAAAAAAATCTGAAATCTGGAAAATACATATCTAGATGTGGACATTTTCCCAGCATTCCTGGTAAAAGTGATTTCTTAAAATTTTGATATTTCTTGAACGAGTCGAGCTACTTACGTATTTACTCAAGTATTACGTGCTCTCGAGTGAGATGCGCACCTTTATTTAAAGTTCTCAAAAGCCACAGGGTATTCAAAAACTACATGGGGTAAACATCTAAATACTGTGGAATCTACTGTAGTTACAACGAATCTTGTTTTGAAGAATCATTTATTACGACGAAATCGATTCTTAGGTCCCTGCCTGATATCCACAGTGTTGAATGAGTTACTTTAAACAAGTTTTTCATTACAACAAAGCTATTTTACTCACACCAATGGCTTTATTGCCACGAGATTTTACTGTAGAAGTCCACTTGAAAGATTAATTTATCGTTGATTTTTATTATGCGAAAAAGGAATCATGGAAAAATGTTTAAAGTCTGGAAACATTTTGAAGTTGAAAAAATTTACGAGAAAATACCTGTCTGACTATGACACGTCCATCCTTTTTGCCCTTATTTTTGGAAAAATGTTTGCGCGGTATCAAGTAAATTTGGTATAATCACAGAAAAAAAAAAAATTTCATCGTAAAATTACTCCAATTCCTGATTTAAAGAAGGCCAATTTGGTGCTTTTTTTTGTTGAAATTTTTGTTTTATGTGTGCAGAGGATAGCTGGACTTGTTCCTGTTCTTATCTGATGCCAAAAGATCTTATTCTGTGTGGATTTCTTCTGCACAGGTATTTTCTGTATATCTTCGAAAATGAGAAAACTAATTTTGGGGACTTTATTTCTAATTTTTGATGAACAGGAGAACCAATTGAATATGTTCCCATTGAAGTTTATGGGAAAGCGTGGTCAGACATACAGAGAAGTCCCAATAGATTACCATAACATCATAATCTTTGAAGTTACACTACAATATTTTATTGCTGCAGCTCACCGACTTGTCCATTGGGTGCTGTACCACTTTCCCTGTTTCAGATCCTGGAAGATTGCCAATGTTGATGAGAAGATAAAACAACACGACTCGTGCCGTTTTCCAGGAGCATGCTGAGAACAACAACACCATGGTTCCCGAAAGAGAAAAAGAACAGAACAACAGCAAGCTAGTTCGGACTCGGATTCGGACAACGAATATGGTCAACTTGTGTAAAACTCGTCTGAGGATGCGGACTGCATGAGTGGCTCGTATTTTCCCTGTGTTTTTTCCTCGCTTTCAGGTGAGAACAAGGAAGTAGGAAGAGAATATCTTGGGAGCCGAGGTTTGCCATCAATAACACGGTTGTAGAGATTATCTTTGTTGTCAAAGCCGTCCTGAAGGGTAAATTTGTTGAAATGGATTCCTTGGTGTGTATATTTTTATTCGCCTTCTCAAGCATCACGCAGTGAACAAAAAGACATGATTTGAGTCATTGCTCGCTATATTTCTGATGCTTTTCGTGTATACCCATGAGGTTCATGACGAGTTGAACCAGATCATTGTTGAAAAGTTTGGAAGAAATCCGCTGATTTGCGTCACATCGAATGATGGCATATACTCGGGTATTGCTCGTCTCATCTAAAGCATGGATCTTCAAAGAAAATTTTCAACGGATCACGGAGAAAATGGAACCATGGTAATTTTCTTTTTCACCCCCTCGTTACAACGAAAAACGTTTTCCTGTTTTACATTTGGCACACCTTTGATGATTTCATTTTGTCAGTGTTCAAACCCACGCGTATTGTCATAATTTGTGAAGCCTACGCTTGGATTTCTGTCCCAAATTTCTTTTTGAAAATTTCATGAAAATCTTGTTCATCGTCATCTATTCAGCTGTCACTGTTACGAATTTCTTCGTGACTGAGCAATCTCAACACCATTCGTGTAACTCACCGACAAATTGTCGTTCAAAATTTCAAGAATTTATACTGTGACATATGCTCGAGAAAAAGAAGATTTAATTTCAATTTTTCGACCGACGAAGTTTTGAAACAATGAGGCTGATACAGTATATGAAACGAAGGGGAAAGTTTTTTTTTACAAACTTATACTTCTGTGACTGTTCGAGCTTTTCAGCTAGTGAAGTTTATTCATAAAATGTTTGATGCTCACTCTCTTAAGTTGTCTAAATTGGAGCCTGAGAGATTCTAAAAGTTCACGTTTTATAAAAAAAAAGCACCAATAATGTCCGCGTCTTCAGGGCCCCACTGTATTGCATATTTCTTTTCAACATTTTAGTTTGCACCAGTCATTCTTGTTTGGAGTTGCTGCGATATTGACGTCATGCAACCCTCAAGGCTTAATGGTCCACAGCTGGTTCGCATTCTTATCCTTGCCTGATGAGGGCCTGGCTGATTCAACTCTCGCTACCAAGTCATCTCTGCATGCCATCCTGATGCGCTCCACAGTCGCGGGACAATGCAGCTGCAAGAACGTGTCCTGCTCTTCTGAACAATGCTGTTTCCTGTAATCAGTGACGGCATTGCGAATGGCGAAATACGCCGCAGCGGACAAAAACAACGGCGGTTCCCCGACGGCTTTCGAACTGTAAACCGCCCTCGGAGGCACGACGCCGCCGTCGTCTTCCTCCCGATGCTCGTCCCACTTGAGCAGGGCCACATTCATGACGCGGGGCATGTCCGACACTGCGGGAATCTTGTAGTTGGAGGGGCCCTGAGACACGACTCTGCCGTCCCCGGCGCCCCACAGCATCTCTTCGAGGGTCCACAGGCCGAGCCCCTGGGCAAAGGCGCCTTCGATCTGGCCCACGTCGATGGCTGGGTTCAGACTCCGGCCCAGGTCCATGACGATGTCCGCACGGAGCACCCGGTGCACTCCGGTCAGGCAGTCCACTTCGACCTCGGCGCAACCCACGCCGAAGGTTTCGTAGGAGTATAATCTGCCGTCCTTGGACTTCCAGGATTTCTTGAGGCCCGTGATGGAGTGGAATCCCGTGGCGGACAGGCTCACCTGCACGGATGTGATTTTAGTGACGACATGTGTGGGCAGCAGAACCATATTTTCTCTTATGTTGTGTGTGATACCCAACCTTTTTTGGGCCGCGGACCAGCAAAGTTCTATAACATTTTTTTATTTGGAAACTGGCAAATTTCCAATAAATAAAAAATTCTGCAGACTGGCAAAGTTTATGATACAATTCTTGGAGACTCAAAAAAGTTTTTCTGTTTTTTTTTTTTTCAAAAATCAAGTGAGAACAAATGGAGCAGCATAGTGGAATGGGTTCAAATTTTAGAAAGGCGGACTTGAGAGGTTTTTCAGAAATAAAAATCAGAATTGGTGAAAATTTGTCTGAAGTGTTCTCAATAAAGAAAAGCCAACTTTTTTTCATCAGATAATTTCAACTGCCATTCCTTTCCAAATTTCCAAAATAAAGATAACTGAATTTATTGCTACTTGTGACGCATTTCTTTTGCTGAGGAAAATTCCCTGCAAACCAGCAAAAAACTTTGGCAAAATGGCACTGGTCCACAGATCACAGGTTGGGGAACACTGCTCTAAGAAATCCCTGCTGGTCTCAAATATAGAAGCGCAGGTCTCAGAAAATTTGAGGCAAATAATAGCCAGTATCTGATACAGTGGACACTCTTTCTCTATAATGAAATTCACAAGACCAGAAAAACATTTGTTGTGGAGAGAATTTGTTTATAGAGAACACTTCTAATATGAGGATAAAACCCTATGGGACCACAAAAGAAATTAGTTATACAGGGAAATCTGCTGTGGACTAAGGGTTGTTGTAGAGAGAGTACACCTGTATACTGTAAAAGGATATTGTCCAGAGTAATTTTGTCTCCATTAGAAATATTTTGTTAGTCTGATTATCCCCTGTAGGGTTCCTTCCCTTTGTTATATTGTTTCTCTGCAGAAGAATCCTCTCTGCAATGCATTTTTCTTGTCCCCTGAATTTTGATGCAGAGAGTGTATCTGTTTAAGAAGACAGGCCAATTGGGAAGAAGTCTGAGAATTTTTTTAAATCAAAAGAATCCTGAACACCCATGTGTATCAAGAGAAAGAAACCCTTTCCCATCATCATCAATTCTTATAGCATTCCTGTCTCATTTTCCAAAAAAAAAAAGTTGCTATTTCAGGTTAATCCTATTCTTCACCTGGATTCTTTTCATCATTGCTCACATCAGGATTAACTGTTTTAAATAAGCGACACATCTCTGGGAGATGAGTCCAAGATGTTTTAAGAAATGCTGGAGGTATTTATCAGATAATAAAATAATGTATTGTATATTGGGAAGGCCCAATTAACTAGACAAACTCCACTATTAACACAACAGATATTCAGTCAACCGTGTCCAAAGAGTTGATCATTGAGAGGATGCCAATATTATAGAGACCATTCTTGTCATAAAATTTAATTTTTGACTTGTGAATTAATGATCAAATACAGTGGGGCCCTGATGTTTATATACATCTGATGCCCTGATGTACAGATGATTCAACTAAGGGACGCCATTATGCCACTAACCATTGCTGCGTAAGCTGCCGAGACCCAGTCGTCCCAAGTGCCCTCGGGCTGCTTGGCTGCGAAGTCGGCCAGTCGTTGGGCCAGCTGCTCGCACGCTGCCTGCACTGCGGCCCCGTAGATGTCCGACGTCATGCTGGCTGCACTGGGTGAAGTGTTGGGGACGTGGCTCGTTGTTGTTTCGCCAACGTGGATGCGTCCAGCGGGCACGGGAACCAGGCTCGTCTTTCCTGGGACCTTGATTGCCAGCGCGCGAGTCGCCACCTGTTGGGAGAAAAACCCACAACATCTGAATGCATTTCCCAATGCTGGCGCTGTATATACAATAACAATGTTGGCTGATTACAATGGGTTCTTGGTTCATAAACTATTTGGATGACAGACTTTGCATTTTGACCTTGGCCAACAAGCCATGACTTGGTTTACAAACTTTGGGGGTTCAAAAGTGGGCCTCCCAAAAATTGCACCCCCTTTGTTCTGGATTTGTACTAGCATATATTTTGCAGAGGCTATTTCTTGCTCTTCTACATGATTGAGGTTGGAATAACAAAATTAGAATTATTTTTGCAAGATTTTGACTTTTAAACATCTGCGTTTATTTTTGCAAATTTCTTTTTTGATAAGTTCCCTTGATCTGATTTTGTTGCTGACAGTGTTGCCATTTTATATGTGCCTTTTTTAAATTTTTAACCTAAATGAAGCCTTTTTTAACTGTCCTCTGTGTTGTTTTTTCTGTAGAGAAACAGGTTGCTCAGAAGTGCTGAGTGAACGAAGTGTGTGAAAGAATTGACTAAGAGGCCCAAACAAATTTACTGAATGCATTTTTTTTGTTCAGAAAATTTTGACACCACCGGCTCTTTTTGGCATCATTTTTATAGGCTCCTGTCTTCATCAACACTTCTTTGAGCTTCTCTTCAATTAAAAATTCTTGAATTTTCAAAATCTTAAAATCTTGAGCCCAGTATAAATCTAGGGGTACCAATTTAATCGATTTTCATGGATACTTGGATCTTAGAAGGTTCTGGAACCATTTAAAATTATTCCTGTATTTTCTTGGGGGAAAATGTGATTTAGGTAACAAACTATTTGGTCAGTAAAATTTATTCAGGAATGGATTGAGTTTGTAAACTCAGTGTAAACCTCACTGTACAATTGAATCTGTTATACCAAATTTCAAGGGACTAGCAAAAAAATTTAAATGGCTTCAATAAGTAGAGGTTTGAGTTACAGAACCAAGTATTTTGGTTGTGATGGTAAACATAAACAAATGGAAATGGTGATATTTTGGCATTTTCTAGGTCTTAACTTGCTTATTAAATGAGTTGACAGGATGCTGAACTTGGAGGCAGAAGTTCATTTTCCCAATTTATTTTTTCAACTTTTCCTTTCAGAACAGATGGAATTCTGTTTTTAATGCTTTTTTCTTTTCTGTGTCAAGAAAATAATACAGTACTCAATACATAAGGCCTCAGAAAATGTTACTTGGGGAGGTTTGAGTTATTGAGGTTCAACTCTTATTTTGACCAATCGTTTTTTATTTCTTTCTCTGAATTGTTATTGTTATATACTGTATCCGTACCTGGATGAGCTTGATGTTGAGGCCCTGGCCCATCTCCACGCCCCCGTGGTGTATCAACACGGACCCGTCGCTGTAGATGTTGACCAGAGCCCCGCCCTGGTTCAGCATGGCGTGCAGAAACGCGACCCCGTAACACACCGGCACCACCGCCAGTCCCCGCTTCACGTGCTCGTGCGTCTCGTTGAACTCCTGCACTCGGCGCTGCCTGGCCCAGTAGTCCGACGACGTCACGCACTCGTCCCAGCACCGCTGCAGCGGACTGTGCACCACGACGTGGTCGAAGAACAAGTTATCCCCGGACCGCAGCAGGTTCCGCTCCCGCACCAGCTCCACGGGCAACCCGGCGGCCCGGGCTGCGTGCTCCAGCCACGTCTCGCACACGAGCATGGCCTGCACGGCGCCGAAGCCGCGAAACGCCGTGCTGGACGACAAGTGGGTCTTGAGCACGGTGCCCGAGCAGTGCACGAGCGGCACTCGGTAGGCGTTGCACGAGGCCACCATGGCCCGGAGCATGACGCCGCCGGACAAGTCGAGCGAGTAGCCGCCGTTGGCAAAGAGGGCCAGGCGGGCAGCGAGCAGCTGGCCCGAGCGACGGTCCAGGGCCACGACGTAGCGGCCGAGGAACGCGTGTCGATGGCCCGTGAGTCGCATGTCCGAGTCTCTGTCGAGCACGCAACGCACTGCGCGGTTGAATTTGCGCGCGGCGACGGCGGCGGGACACGCGACGAGGAAGGCGGCGCTTTCTTTGCCGCCGAACCCGCCGCCGATGCGACGCACGTGGACTTGGACGCGGTGGCGGGCCAGGCCCAGGGCGCGGGCCACGAAGGTCTGGATGTCGCTGGGGCCCTGGGCCGAGGAGATCACGTGGATTTCCGCGCGTGGCCCGGTGCCGTCGACGGGCCAGGCCAGGGCAGCCTGGGTCTCGAGGTAGAAGTGCTCTTGGGCCCCGGTCCTGGTCTCTCCGCGCACGACGACGACGTCGTCGTCGTCGGACGAGTCACTGCTGCCCCGGGCAAACACTGAGTCGACGTCGCCGTTGCTGTGCTCGTCGTGGTAGAGGATGTAGTCTTGGGGATTGGGCATCGCGAGAGCGTCCTCGATCGTCAGTGGCGGCGGCTGCTGATCAGTGGCGGCGGTGTCGTCTTCGTACTCGACTTGCACGAGTTTGGCAGCTTCCCGGGCTACGAGTGGGTCGGTGGCCAGGATCCCGGCGATGATCTGTCCTTGGCTCGTGACCGACTTGGACCTGAATACCTGCATGCCAGCAGCAGGAATAATAAATCATGTACTGTACAGTCGAATCCCAATAAGACGCCACCATTTGTCCAGAGCAATTTTGGTGGTTTAAAGAGGTTGGTGGCTTATCAAATGTTTAATTTTAATCATTTTATAAAAAATAATCAATTTTCCTCCAAAAGTCATAGAGATACAGGTTATGTAAGAAACTTCAGTAATTTTCCAAAGAGTATTGCTGTGATCAATGAATTACTGTTTCAGAAAATGAATTTTGCTGCATCAATTTATTCAAATTTTAAGATAAGGTCAATATAATTTTAAACAAAATGATGATGATTATTATTTTTTGTACAATTACAAGATCCTTGGCAGAAATTATAATTCTACCCCAATGTTGGCGTTGTAACAAAGACAAAACTAATTGGAAATTTGGAAACAGCACGTTTGTTTCATCACTAATGCTGGCAGATGGCGGTTGGCGTCTTATCAAGGTTATCTATAGAATTTAACATGGAGGAGTTTTGTTTCATTCAAAATTTTGGCGGTTGGCAAGGGTGGCGCTTTATTGGGGGGCTTTTCAACGGGGTTTGATTGTACTAAAGTAAGCAAATAATCTGCAATTCCAATTCAGACGCGAGAAAGAATAATACTGTCAACGAATGATAACAATAATATAGGAGTTGAACCGCGAGTTAGTGCCATCTTTTGTCATCCTGGGCCCGGCACATTATTTGTGGCATTAAAAATTGGGAGTGCTGTATTGTATTGGAAGGAATTTCATGAGGGCTTTTATACTATGGGTAAAACAGGCGTTTTTTTTATAATTGTTAGGCCATATAGAGTATGTTGTACGTAAAAGCCTTGCAAAATAATTGGAGGCTCAAGTGAACTCTTTTCATTGCATTTACATTTTTGTTATTGTACTGAATATATTGTATTTTTGCACGAACTTGGTTGATATTAGAAGAGTGGAATAGTTTTCTGCAGTTTTCTGTCAACCTTTCCATGAAAGCACACAATTCCCAAGGACAAGGGCAGTGCTTTTTTGAACTTTTTTTAGAAGACTACAGTATATAACTTTTTGAGGCATTCTTTGCTGTGGGTGATATTCAAATAAAATCACCCACTTACATGCATATTCAGAAATAGTATTTTTTAAATTATCCTGAACATGGGCATGTGATTCTCAGCAATAAGCTAATGATATCCCTAGAAGTAAGTCTTACTTTTTGTGATATTTTTGAGTTCCTAAATGCAGTATACAGTATATATATTTTTTTTATTGAAGACTGGAAAGTTGATGTGGCACTAAGTGAGTTGGCAATAAATTGGGATTTCGTTTAAGCACTAAATTGGGGGTAATAAAAAAGGGTTGACCCTAATTAGTTGTAAGAGTGCAGAGGGGCATCTCAAAAGTTTTTTGGAGTCTCCAGCTGCAAATTATCATTGTTGGTGCAAAAGCAAGTTGGTTGTCAAATTTTTAGCAGCAATTTTCTATGAGGTCAGTTTTTAATTTCAGATCCAAGCGCTTTTCTCTGCTGTATTTGGATGGCTTTATTTGAATATCCTCCACATCAAAGATCACCTCAATAAGTGATATTGTCTCTGTAAAAAAAATTAAAAATCACTCCACCTGGCGTTGGAATTGTTATTGGCTTTCATTGAAAGGTTGATACAATACTGCGAAGAACAATTCCACTATTAATTGACCCAATTTGTGAAAACATTTAATACAGCAGTGAGACCCTGAGATGCAGACATAATTGGTGAATAAAGAGTGTCCCCAAGTCAAAATGTTCCTAAGTTGAGTCTTGTTTTCCCATAGACTTACATTATATAATTATTAAATTGTGTTTAATGGAGGTAATATACTTCAGAATTCCCTGAAAAAAATGTTTGCCACTTGAATTTGAATTAGTGAATATATTTTCAACTCAATAAGAACATTTGGAGCATTGAATAGTGTATCTCTGTACTGTACACTGAAATTTTGGCATCTACAAAAGTAACATTCAAGTGAAAACAAGGTAGAAGTCCCTCATGCTGTAGGTAATTTTTTTTAAATTAGCTAAATGGATGGTAATTTTGTGAGAGAAATGCCCAAGAACTTTTTTTGCATCAATTTTAGGGTTGGAAATATCTGTTTCTTGTAATTTGGCCTGAAATGTACTTGCAATTTTTTCACAAAATGTCCCTATTTTGAGTCAGTGTCCTCATTTTGGGCCATAGTTATTAATTTTTTCTGGAAAAAAGTGTCCCTATGTCGAATTGTCCGCAGGTCGAAGCGTCCGCATCTGGGGGTCTCACTTATATATGCTTTACTATAATCTATAACATGAACTTGAATGCAGCGAAAAAAGTTCATTTGAGCCTCACAATATTTCGCAAGGCTTATTCTTTTTCGTGTATCAATTTTCTCGTCAGGTTAAAATTTGGGTTGCGGCAGAGTAAAGTTCTTGAAGAACCGGTGTCCCGCACCTGTTCGTCATTTCCGATGCCAGTGACGTTGTCGTGGACGTCGTCAGCAGTGACGATGCCGACGACACCCGGGAGTTCGCCGTGGAGTGCCCGACTCGCGTCGATTCGCTTGATGATGGCCCTGGCCCTCGTGCTCAGCACCAGGGCCATGTGCAGCTCGTTCTGGCCCATGGCCGGCGTGTCGTCGGCGTAACGGGCCTCCCCAGTGGCCTGTTGCAGAGCTGAGGCGTGCACCAGTGGCCTGCCGACTGCGTCTGATGCTGTGTCATCCTGCTGAGAGTCGCCCGTTGCCTTAAAAAAAAACACACACAGAAAGCGTACTTTGATTCAAGTGTGTTCCTTTTTTTTTAAACAACTTTTTGGATGCATTAACAATTAAAAACATGGTGGGGAAAATACTTCTTTCGGCGTTGTGCATCAAACTGCAATTTTGGGAGGAAATCCGGTTATAACTGATTTTTCATTATAACTGATGCAGTATTTTTTAAGATTTTGGGACAGATGTCTGCGTATCAGTGGGGAAATTTATTTATCTTTATTATTATTAATTTTCAAGGTTCATTGCAAAAAATTTCTTTTTGTGGCGATCTTTCTTACTTCCATCGCTATTCCTGGAATTTTTGGACTGCCCTTTGAATTTTTTGGTCAAGAAATAAGGAAAGAACAGTTAGTAAAAAATATAGTATGTGAAAAGCTTACACTGAAGTGTAAACAAGGTGGATTGGGAAGAAAATGAAGTATTTCAACACTGGATGGATTGGATCTGACTCTGTTTCTAGAGGAATGTTCAATTTTACTTGAAAATCTTTTTCATTTCTACAGTGACATTTTTTATTTGCTGAAGACTGAATTTGGCCAACCAAGGTAATGGGCATCCCATTTCTAAAAAAATCGACCTTTTATTAATAAGCTCTCAAAATAAAAGAGGCTTTATGATTAAAATGTTTCCCTGACAATGATTTCAACAGATTGAAAATGCATCTTTGATTTAACACAGTACACAGCTCAATCTGATCCCAACTTGAAATAAATTATGGGTTACTGTTGAATTCTTCATATCAAACAGATTTTCAGGTACTGACTACTGGTTGCTGCTGATAAAAAAGGCTGAAGTAAAAAAAAAAAACACAGTTCAATATTGCTCCACTCATAATTACACTCACTGGAACATGGTACACTTGACTGCTTTGTGGCAAGCCATGGTCATGCTCATGGTCCTCATAGTCATAATATTTGGGGCGTTCAGGTGAATCAAGGCAACTCAACTCCCAGTCCACATGCTGCCAGAATTTGCAGAGGAAGCTATTTCCCAGCCACAAACAAGTTGTGAAGAGAAAAGAAAGAATGTTCGTCAAATGATGTAAATATTGACCCATCATTAAATGTTCTCACCTGAGCACCAGAGTGCGTCTGTAGTCAGTCATTCCACCAGGTGCAGCTGGATCCAGAGGCAAGTCTTCCAAGAGCAGACTCAGTGCAAGCTCTTGGCTTTCTTTGTTCCACTCCCTGTTATTTCCCCATATCATGAAATGTTGAAGATTGTACTCCATGAGAAAATTAAACTTTTCAATTTTTTAAGGTACCTGCTGTATGCAAGTGAATAAAGTAGCATGTGAGTTTGGGTGACTCATAAGTCATAACCAACTTCATGCTGTGGTGTACTTTTGTGATTTCCAGTGACAACTATCCCCTTCAAGACTGACCTAAGGAGGATGAGCAGTTGATGCTGCTCAATTTTTTAAAGCTATTATGATTGTAGGAGAGCAGTTGAACGTTTAGATTACTACAAGTAGACTCTCTGTAAAACGATTTTCTCTGTATAATACTTTGTCTCTTGGTCCCATAAGGATATTGTATATCTGCCAATTTTATCTGGGTTCTCTGCGACTAATGTTTTCTGGTTCATTGAATTTCATTGCTGAGTGCACCTGCATATTGGTGGGAACTAGGTAGTAATGAATCTTGATGCTAGAATATATTTTTTTAAACTTTTACTTCAAACAGTTGCTCATGCATTGAAAGTGGAGTTCAACATACAAAGCATATCCTGTTTTTAAAATAGCTGTTATACTTCAAGTCTAGGATAGGTCATACCATTTTTATCACATTATTGGTAATAACTGTGTGTCCATCAGGTTATCAAATTTTGAAATGACATTGGTATATTTGGACAATTGTTTTAGGATTGTATTGCTTGAATGCGAGCAACAGCACAGAATGGGAAGGGCTTGCATCAATGCCGCCCATTTTCATTTGAATTGCAGCTGTTGTAAATACTGTATTGCTGCTTTTGTATTCCCTTTGTTTTTACATGCACTTGATGCTTAACTGAAACTTGCAAACACACTCAGTTTTTAAAAAAGTTACATACACTATTTATGCACTCTTTTGTATTGGAAAAAAATCTTGAACAAAGGTACTCATGCTTAGATGCTTAGACAGAACGCCCATAAATTACTGTCTATGTTAAAAGTTACTCATTCTGACAAACTATCCAATTCCCGTCTGATCAACTTTTTTGAGGAATGTAAAAAAATTCTCCAGGTAGAGTATTTCTTGACTAAGGCAGACAAACTCTGAAATTTCTGATCACAAATGTGATTACTGCTTTTCGTGGCACAAATGGATGCTAGGATCAATGAAAAACATGTTTTCAAAGAGTTCTGCTTATCATCCTCCCAGAATGAAGATATTGGTGCAACTGTTTTAGTTCATGATTGAAGCTCATTTTTTCCAAAAGATCACTCAGTTTTAAAAACAATAATCAAAAATTGGAGAATGCCAGAAGAGCAAGATACCGTATTTACTTAAGTACCATTTGTGCTCAAGTAAGGCGTGCACAGGGGTTTTTCAGTTGAAAATTTTGGAAAAATTGTATCCCCAAGCAAGACGTGCACCCCAATTTTTAGTGAATCTAAAACCATAAAATTTCAAAAATAAAAACAAAAAAATTGACTTTAGGCCTGCATTAAATCCCTTACATGGGAGGTCTGTTAGGCGGGGGGCCACTGTACACCACTATATATGGTACCTTGCAATTTGACTCTAATCTGTTGCCAAACTAGGGTCAAATTGCAAAGAGGTCAAATTGGAAGACACTTTGTGAAATTCAAAAATATCAGTACAAAAATGAAAAAAAAAGTTGCCAAAGCAGGTCAAGTTGTGAGGCAAGGGTGAAATTGCAAGTTAACCTCCTGGCAAATTTGACCATCAAAGTGCAGGATGGTCAAATTGTGGGATGTCAAATTGCAAGGTACCACCTGCACTTTGACGGAGTGCTGAGACAGTGGGATCTCTATTTTCCCATAGACTTCAACAGACACTTACTCAAGTGTTTTTTCAGTTCATCAAAAAGTAGGAATGAATACCCCAAAAATTAGAACAACATTTGTTTCTCAACTTAAATATACAGAAGATCCCTGCATGAAAGGAAACTGCACAGAATTTGATCTTATGGCATCTAAATAAACCCAAAAAAGAAACAAAAAGTACAAGTCTTGCTCTATTGTGCATAGATGATGGAGAATAATATACAGTACTCAGAAAAAAGAAGCACAAAATGAACCATTTTTTTATTGGAAATTCAAGTAAATATATAATGAAATTCATTTTTAACTTGTATGAATATGAATAGCTCAATTAGTTCAAGAGGTATCAAAATTGTGAAGAAAAAAATCAAATATTCTAGGAATGATGCAGAAAATTGCTCAAATGTTGAGATATTGTCCAAATGCTGGGTCAGATTTTTCAAAGTTTCAGTGTCCCCAAGTTGAATTGTACGAAGGTTGGGGTCTCCTTGTTGTATGTATATATACAAGGGGTCTCACAGAAGTTTTCAGAATATAAATTGAAATGGCGTACAATTGAGCTGGAAAGCAAAAAAAAGCAAAAATTCTTTTGGCACAATAAAAAAAAAATTCAGCCCCATTCGAAAACTTTTGCTTGATTACCCTGGCAGCTTTCTGCTTTTTACTCAATAGATGAAGTGTCCATCTTGCAAATGGTGTCACCCAGCTTATCCTTCAGATTTCTTGAAATTGACATGGCATTAACTCCAAGGGTTGCCTCTTATACAGGTCGTTTGAGGTCATTCCGCCATTTCCATCAACAGCCGCCAGTTAGGATGAGATAAGGCGGCGGCTGTGAATGCGCAAATATTTTGCAAAGCAGGGCTATTTTTTTCTCCTGCCGAAGAATGATTTACAGTATTTGAACAATAATTATTTTTCAGCCCGATTTTTTGTGTGCCGCTTTAATTTTTAATCTGATAAGTTTTGTTAGACCCCTCAAACGAAGATGGTCGAGGACCAGCACATGCTTGTATGTCATTATGTGCACTGCTAATTTTCTGCGAAGTTCATGATGGAAAAGTACTTACAGCCACGTTGCGTATTTGCTTGCCAGCAAACCAGTGAAGCATGGACAGGAACTCGGAACAGATATTCCTTCCTAGTCCTATATATTCACAGGAGTGCAATAATATGTATTTTACTGTACAGTACTGTATAAGACATAATGCGTGCAGAAATTATTTCATCAGCAATTTTTCAAGGTATGGACAGAAGTGCGCCATACTTAAGAAGAAGTTTTGTCATGCCATTGGAGCCTTTTTTTAGGACAGCAGTGAATGTCCTATGACTGCTTTGAGCAATGAACAGTTATATGAAAAGATCTAGGACTG
>CAJPEX010000988.1:39455-71887 GCA_905338405.1 Notodromas monacha
CTCACAGAAGTTCTCAGAATATAAATTGAAATGGCGTACAATTGAGCTGGAAAGCAATCAAAAAGAAAAAATTATTTTGGCACAAGAAAAAAAAATTCAGCCCCATTCAAAAATTGGTTGCACAATCACCCTGGCAGCTTTCTGCACTTTACTCAATAGATGAGGTGTCCATCTTACAAATGGTGCCACTCAGCTTATTCTTCAGAAATTGTCATGGCATTAACTCCAAGGGTTGCTTCTTGTATAGGGCGTTTGAGGTCATTCCGCCATTTCCATCAACAGCCGCCAGTTAGGATGAGATAATGTGGTGGCTGTGAAGGTGCAAATATTTTGAAAAGCAGGGCTATTTTTTTCTCGTGCCAAAGAATGATTTACAATATCTGAACAAGAATTATTTTTCTGCCCGATTGTGTGCCGCTTTAATTTGTTATTCTGAAAGCTTCTGTTAGACCCCTCAAAAGAAAATGTTCGAGGACCAGCACATGCTTGTATGTCATTATGTGCACTGCTAATTTTCTGCGAAGTTCATGATGGAAAAGTACTTACAGCCACGTTGCGTATTTGCTTGCCAGCAAACCAGTGAAGCATGGACAGGAACTCGGAACAGATATTCCTTCCTAGTCCTATATATTCACAGGAGTGCAATAATATGTATTTTACTGTACAGTACTGTATAAGACATAAACGCACGTCTTTAATAAAGTAGTCGTTAAAAAGTTCCATACCTGTCTTCACGCGGTATGAATTCTTCTTCAAAACAGTACGGTAACCTCGGAAAAAAATCCTGTCGTCACTTACAGGATACTGACGATTGAGCAATGAACAGTTATATGAAAAGATCTAGGACTGGCTGCCATTTTGCCTAAAAAATTATTACTTGAGGAATAACAATCAAACCCTAAGTTGAGAAAAAAATTGAGAAAAAAATCGCAGAATTTTTTTTGTAAAAATCAAGAACACTCTAATTTTCATAAAAGTGCATTCCAAAAGGAGGATCACATGTATCAGAAGGAAAAATTGAATTTGAAGGGGAATGAATTCAAATTTCAAAGGAATTTTTATTCATTTTTTTCCTTTTCCACTTTGGAATTAAAAAAACTATTTTCATTTTTTTACATTGATTTTGACGCATGCTGTAACCAACTGAATGATTTCCCAGGTCAGTATTATGTGCATATTACAACTATAGGACATGGTGTCATATACAATGAATGCCATGAGCGAAAAAACAACTGCAGAAATAGAGCTGGTGAATTTTATGATTTTTGACAAAGGCACAGCAGAGCATACTGACAATAATTGAAGTGTACCTGACAACTGCTGGTCCTTGTCCTGGTCATTATTGACAGTTGTGGCAACGAGCTCATTTAATGCACTCTGGAAAGCACTGAGTGTCATGGCTCCACCAATCCACATGCTGCCATTGTTTTTGTTCACCAGTAATTGTGTCACCTTCAGCTCAGAGTCCTGTGCTATTGCTTCCTGTATGTCAATGAGAACTGGATAATGGAGTCCCTTCTGCCTTGTTTCCAAGCCTGAAATTGTGCAATCTTGTTTTAAAAATATATTGGATGCAGTGTATTTGTTTTTATAGGTTTCTGCCTTTATAATATTTAAAAAATGAACGTTATATGACAGCACAGGTGGTACTTAGCAATTCAACCTCCCACAATTCAACTGTCCTGCAATTCAAAGATCAAATTTGTACAGAGGTTGAGTTGCAATTTGACCTCTGCCCTGGAATTCAACCTGCTTTGGCCACTTTTTTTGCATTTTTGTGCTTATATTTCTCAATTTTACAAAATGTCTTGCAATTCAACCCTAGTCTGGCAATGGATTAGGGTTCAATTGTGAGGAGCAACCTGCGCTGGTTATCCAAAGGATTTGTTCTTATGGGATTTCACTAGAGAATCATGAGATTGTATACAGTAGACCCTTGTTTGAAAAAAGAGCTGGTCAACAAACTTTTCGGCCATTAAAATTTTGTGCTTGAACAAAAAATCAGTGGTGACAAACCAAAATTGTGTCCACAAACTTCCATTCACAGGCAAAATTCAAAATTTTCAAATTCCAAATGTTGATATTACACCTAACTCTGGGGCACAATCAATTTGCAGTTACCATTAAAAAATAAAGCAAAAAAGTATTAGGATGGCCAAAAAGGCTTACACAACATTTTAAAGTTCTTTTTTAACACCAAGTGAGCTAGTGAATGAGAGTGTGCCATGGATGTTCCATGCTGGGGCAGAATAAATTGAACAAATGATATCCAGCTGTGCAAAGCTGTGGACAAATGCGCTTTCAAACATTTTGTATAGCTTTTCCCACTGTGTATCTGTCAATTTTTTTCTTCAGTTACAGCATTAATTATTGTAAAATTGAAATTTTATCTTCTGGCAACAGTTATCCTAAACTCATATGTGCATGTTTTTCTGGATGTGAAGCTTTTTGAGTAGTGTTTTCATAAGTCATATTTCCATCCAGCTGTAAAAAATATTGTGAACATGAACATAATGCTACAGTAACTCATTCTGATTAAATGCTTGTGCTGCTTTATTCAAAAAAATACATTTTCAATTGTATTTTAGGTGTCAGGAATGGATGAAATGGTTCTCTATATAGAGGTCTAAGGGAAAATCAAGTTTAGCTAGCAGATGTTTTTCTGGAACCACTTAAGCTTGTTAACCAAGGGTCCTTGCTGTTTAAAAATGTTTGAAAAAATTAATGAATTCAGGGCAGACATTATGGTTTTACTTTTTTTTTTATCAATGTACTGACCGTAAAGTCACAACGGTCGGTGTTAGAATGTGGGTAGGAACATCACTCTGAACTCGACGTTCTCGACGACGTGACACCTTCCGGACATGGTCCAGTGGAAGGAAGGACAGGTTGACCGGTTCTGACCTGACACTCGGTCCCCAGAATTATTATTGTGTTGATGGTCCATGAGCAGCAGCTGCAACTCAGGTGGGAAGATGGGGTCTTGACTGGGATCATATGGCTTGAAGCTGGATTCTGCAACACCATTGATGAGTAATTGTGGTGGTTGCAGTTGTTGTTGTTGTTGTTGTCGTTGGCAACAAGTGCCATTCACCATTTTGCCACAGCAACCCGCCCCGGCAAAGATGGCGCCATTAGTAGAGTCCAAGTACTCCTTGGTGAAGGTCTTGTAGCCATCTAGGATGGGCCTGTAGCCCGTGCACCGACACAAGTTGCCCTGCAGAGACTCCAGGAGCTGCGCCATCGTGGGCGGTGCTGCATCACCACCACCACCACCACCACCACCATCATCTCTTCCGTACGTGTTGCGCAACAGGGCGTAGACGGACATGACGAAACCCGGGGTGCAGAACCCGCACTGGGACCCGTGGGCCCGAGCAATCCGCTCCTGGGCAGCGTGGAGCTGGTCGCCAGCGGTGGTGCCGATGCCCTCCACCGTGGTCACGGCTGCCAGGTGGATGGAGCAGATGGGCGCCAGACACGCGTTCACGGCCAAGTGGCTGCCAAATGCAATTTGCGAGAAGAACAAAATATAAATAAAGAAAAGAAACCTGTGTGCTGTGTTGATGAAAATTTCAGGTATGCGTTACTGCAACAAACTTGATCAGTAACTTGATCACTGCTGGAGAAATTCCATCGCAAGGGATTATTTTATGACGACATTTTTCATTTTGCCAAATTTTCACTCCAAAAATGCCTCTTCGTTTTTATTTTGAAAGGTCCTGTCAGAAAGTTCACGGAAACAGTGCAAAAATTCTCAATGACACATTTTTGGTACTTTCCTGTTATCTCAGTACCCATTTTTGTTTGCTTCGTGAATTCAGTATCATTAGTTAATCACGTTAGTTATGGAGAAAAGGAACTACATCACTACCATCCAGACAAATCTTTATTCACCTCCGAAGGTCAACCAGTACTTTCCTAGACCGCACTACCATCCAGATAAATCTTTAGGATGAGTTCATAATCACAACAACCTACCAGAAACTGTGAATTTTGTTTTTCTGCATTCTGCTGAAACTGATTTTGGGAGGCAGTTAGGTAAAGTTAGGTTAGGTCAGGTTATGTTAGCTACAAATATCTTGTAATAAACATAACCTGACCTAACCTAACTTCACCTAACCGCCTCCCAAAATCAGTTTCAGCAGAAACCCAAAGAAAGCAGAAACAAAATCAGTTTCAGCAGAAACCCAAAGAGAGCAGAAACTGATTTTGGGAGGCAGTTAGGTGAAGTTAGGTTAGGTCAGGTAAAATTGTTCATTTAGATTACCGACAATGTGTACAGTATTGTACTTTGTGCGCCAAACTCAACAGTTATATAAAATAAGGCACAGAAAGTTGGTACTGAGATAACAGGAAAGTACCCATTTGTTCTGCTTCAGTGCATCTAATTGATGTTTGGAAGTTTTCCAGTTTCCTGTCCTATATCTGAGAAAATTACCAAGTCTAGAGCGCTGCTTTGTCCATATAGCAAAGAATGGTTCAGGTGTTCCCAATCATCACAAAGAAAAAAGGAACTCCCCTTAAAGTCCCAATATACTGTATGTAATACAAGAAAAAAGGAAGATCCAAGACAGTCTTATCCTTTTCTTACCTGTGCTTTTGAGTGTGTGGATTGAATCTGGACACCATCACTGTGCAAGCCCCACATCCACCTTCTCCACAGCCAAGCTTTGTGCCAGTCAAAAACACTGTGTGAAGTCAGTTGTGCATTCTCTCTCATAAAGGAAAAAATAGCCGAAATTTAATTTTTTAAATCAATAAAGATTAGACTGTGCCTTGTTATAGTCTGCAAAAGGATACATTTGGTCCGCAAGTACTCCAGCAGCGTCATCTCTGGCTCCACATCCGCATCTGATACCTGGAAAACATTTTTTGGGCAATAAATCAGGAGGAAACCTGTACACTTGAAATTGTGATGGTCTTCTTGAAATTTCTTGCAGTGAGTGCAGATTGTGGATAAGTACTGCTGCATGTCAAACCCATCTGAGTTAAATTTCAAGGGACCAGCAAAAAATAATTGACTTAGATGATAGGCTTTGATTTAGCCAGGTTGCAAATTAGGGAAGTAAGCATTTTTTTGTTAGGAAGATATAAGAATTGTAGGTCATTATAAATAGTGACATTCTAGGCCTTAAATTGCTACTTGAATCAATTGACAGGAGGTGCAGAGGAGCATTTTTCTGAAAAGTTTTGGTTTTGAGATGTGTATATCCTTAGAAGTCCCACCCTTTGATAAATGATACAAAATATTTCCCACTGAAGAGATCTTCCCCTACTACATTCATGAATGAACACCAACTAAATTCCAACTTCTTTTGTATTAAAAAAATGTTTGCCTACAGGATTAAAAATATAAACCAAGTAGATAAATGTTTTGCATTCTCTCAAATATATCACCGGGGTTTTCATTTACAGAGAAATGAGAAGCACACAAGAACTTGGCGCATTGCATGTTGGCATCTGAATTGAAAAAAAAGTGATCTTGCAGTGATCAGCAGTTCCTGAAGACATTTATTTCTTTCAAGAATTTCAAGAAAAGTTTGTTCTCAAAACAAAAATATTCCAAACCCATAAAATTTATCTCCTGTATACAGCAAAAGGTTCTACGTTTGCAAAATTGATTTGGAACAGTTGCAAAGTTTGAGTGGTTATTTTCAAAATTTTAGTCAGAACGTCAATACAAGCAATGTTTGATGTTCTAAATTAAATTATGTTCTGTGTTCAGTGCAATGCATTGGTGTTTTAACTTTTCACAGGGGTCACCACAATTGTAAAAATTTTGGAGTTCTGGTGCCAAATTGTATACATAAACAAAAATGAATAAAACAAACTCTGAGTTTTTCCAGATTCATTCAGGTGCACTCTCTTATGCATGAAGATAAGGGACTTGCCTGCAAAGATATTCTCTGTATACATTTTATTTTGGTCTCATAGGGTTCTCTTCCCATTTTACAGTGGTTCTCTATATACAGTAGTCTATAACAAAATTCTCTCAAAAAAGTATTTTCTTGTCCCTTGTATTTAGTTGAATTTCTCTACAACGAAATTATCTCTAAACCAAATGTTTCCCTGGTCCCTTGATTTTTTTTGTGAGGGAAAGTCACCCGTAAATTTTTTTTTCTTCATGCTTTTCAAAATTAAAATCAATTTACTGCATGAACAATACGTACCTTGACCCCATTGACAAAAAACACCAATGGCGTATTTTTTGTGTCACGCAGCTCATCCAGACCATTGATTAGAGCGTTGCCAATGTGCTCTTCCGTTGTTGCTGGCATCTTGCTCGAATATTCGGAATTATTTCACTTTTCCACTGCTGCCCACAGATTCTGGAGAGGAACCAATTACTTGGAAAATGATGCAAGGAATTTTCCATTGGTGTTTTGAACTCGACGAAAATGCGGCTGATTACTTTGGATCCAACTGTCACTCTCAATAAGCATTGAAGTGGAAGTTGGATTGCTAATATGGACTTGCAAAGTAAGTAGGCATGCAAGGGTGCTGGGACCCTGGGGTTTGATGATAGTGAATTCTCAAGACTGATTATTAGTAAAGAACAAATCGATCTAGGTATTTTTCTGGAAATTCCAAAAAAAAAAAGAGTTGCCTTTCTTTGCTCCTGTGGACTTTTTTTTTATGCAATCCCGTGCAGGATTGCATAAAAATATTGCCTGCATTCAGGAGTTGACTTTTGACTGTGGGCTTCTTGAACTACAGGTGGTACCTCGCAATTCAACCCTAATCCATTGCTGGATTATGGTTAAATTGCAAAGTGATCAGGATAATCTGTCAAATGGCATGTTTTCTACAAGGAATTTGATGTTTCATGTCTCTCCATGGGTCAAATTTCATGGCAGAGGTCAAATTGAGAGTCAACCTCTCAGAAAATTTGACTGTTGAATTGCAGCACTGTTAGATTGCTGGAGGTTGAGTTGTAAGGAACCACCTGCATTATGAACTCAGTGTGCTTTATGTAGCACTAAGAGTGCAATTCTTTTGCACCTGTATACTGTAATAGAGAGCACTTGGCATGCATTTCTCATGCTAAACTGTCAAAAGGTTATACAGCAGAATCTGGTTACAACAAATCTTTTTTGTATCAAATCTTTGCTTAAAACACATTTTTTTCCAAAGTCCTGGCAGTTGTCCTTAAGGCACAGCTTAAATTTATCTCGTTGTAACAAATTTCTTTTCTATACAGAATCTCCAATTACGACATGTTTTTGTCACTAATTTTTAAAATTCTTAGTTCAATTTTCAGATCCCCCCCCAAATTTCCAATTTTTTCCCCTGATTTTTGTACTGTATTATAATTACCTGAGGCTCATCATCTGTAGATAGTGGACAGGAAATGTGTCTGAAACAAAATTATACCCTTGAAAATACAGGAAGCTAAAAATGGGTTACATTAGCTGACAAGCACGAAGCCCATAAAATAAATGTATCCTGATTAATCATATATCCATTGTCTCAGGAGTCTGGAAGCACAGTGCCAAGCTAGCCACCAACAAATGTGAAAATCTGTTCTTATTCAATTGCTCTTCTGTTTTGAGTTATTTTTTAAAATTTCAAATTCATTGTCAAATTTAATAATTTCATAAAAGACTAATTATATATTTACAGATATTGCAGAGAAAAAAAAATGACTACTGTACTTTAGGCAAAGTATTTATATCCGAATAATTTATATAACAAATTTTTCATTGCAACACATTTTTTTGCCACTCCCTGGTAGTTTGTTGTAACACGATTCTACTGTATATATTTATGTGCAGTGGTGAAGTGAGACGTTTTCTTGCCACAGGAAAAGTGTGAGCATGGTGCATTGAGCATTATGAATTAAAATCGCAAATCATAATACTCCAATAAATATTTTTATGGGGAATTTATCCGCTTAATCCTGATTTATTATGCTCTGCTTAAATACACTGAAACCCCAACATGCATCAGACATTCTGACATACCAACAATTTTGATTAGGAACACTTGAAACTTGAAAAAATTGGACCCAACATTGAGACAATGGATGGCTCAAGATAGGGACAATTTGCTGATATTCGCCAGAAAAAATATTTTTCATTGATCCCCTGAAGGAATTGAGCTATTTATATTCACAAAAATGGAAAATGCATTTCATTATCAATTCACTCTGATGCATAATCAAAAACAGGCTGATGATTTTATGATTCTTCTTTTCAAAGTTTCTTTCTGTCATCTGTGCACATTGTAGCAAGACTTATTCATGTTCTTATAGCTTTTTGAGCTTTTGATGCCAGAAGAAAAGATTCTATGTGGTTTTCTTCTGGACACTTTTCTTTTGAATCTTGAAGCTAAGGGAAGCAATTTTTCATTCAATTTGTGGGGGACTTGTTCCTAATTTCTGAGAAACATCAAGTATCAATCGAAGATGTTTGGATGTTAATATTTAGGAAAAGAGTAATCCAAAATATGGATGACATACTTCATAGCGACAAGGACCAAGCACAACTTATGTCTGCACCTCAAATTCCACTGTATACAAGTGTATCTTTGTTGGAAAAACTCCTCTGAAGATTCCATCTTTTGTTGCTTTAAGAAGAATTCTACGAGTCAATCGAGCTTTTGCTTGTATTTAAAAATCTAATTTTTGTTGGATACCAAAAACTCGTCAGGGTATGTTGATCTCTGTTATTCTCACTTTTTGTTTATCGCCTTCATGTCATGAATATACACCAGCATAGACGTCAATAACTCTCCCGTAAGTTTTTAGTCACATGCAGTATAATTTTTAGTATTTTCCGCTTATATTAATATCGAACAACTATCACTCAATTTCAACCTTCAGGCACAGTAAAAAGAAAAAAAGAGAACACATCGCGGAGTTGGATGTCACTTGACAGAGTCCATTGCAGCACTGGCAGTCGTGATCAAGTTCCAAAGAAGCAAAAGGAAAGGGAAAAGAAAGGAAGTGGAATGCGACTCCCATCACCATAGCCCGCGGCGGCAGAAATAAATATACTGTACAGTATATACCGTATGTATATTCGAGAGAGAGATGGAAGATACAAATCGTTCGTTGCTGCTGGTAACCATTTTTGACGCCCAGCTTGGGCTGGTATTCAGGTATCTTACAGTGTGCGTGAAAGCCAAGGAACTTGGGAACGCGGCGGCTGTATTTGACCCTCCATCACCAATTAGACCAGCTGGGAAAGAAGCGGCGTCCAAGAATCAGTGCTGGCGGCGGAGAAATTTATTGGGCGGGCATGGCTCCACTCAAGCTCTGGCGCCCTTTGAACGGCATGTGGTCCCCGACCATTATATAAGAGGGGGTCTAACAAAAGTTCTATGCATAAGAATTGAAACTCCATATACCCTGCAAATAATCAGGTGTAATTTTTCTTAGGTGTACAAATCAGACATGATATCTGAAGTGTATACTGTAATAAAAAAGTAGCAAAAGTGTAATCCATGGTTGGCTGAATACTGGTGAATTGTCTGGATACTAGTGATATGGTAGCAGGACAAGAACTTAAAATAAGGCATTACAGAACCCATAGCAAACCAATAAAGTACAGCTGTGCTGACATAGGTGCTTTTCAGTTGTATTCAGAGGCGGGGGGGGGGGGGGTGCTTTGCCTGTATCCCAATACAGGTGTCACACCCATATTGGGATGCAGGTGACTGTTATGTGTGTCACCCACATCAAACACCCCTATGTCTGTATCTTGATACAGGTGACTTTCACCCATTTGATTCAAGTTTGGTATGGGTGAAAATATGGGTGAATTATTTGCTGGGTATGATTGATCTGAAAACCAGGTAGTGCTCAGGAAAATATTCCTTGTTGGAGGGGCAAAAAGTGTCAGCTCTGTTTGATAAAATTTGCAAAACATTCTTGTGACAGTCAGCCTGGCAGCATTCTGCACAAAAAAATGTCAACTTGGTTTGACACACTTGGCAAAACATTTTTGTGACAGTCACCCTTCCTTAAACAGATGAGAATGAGAAGGGGGCAGTTGTTCATGAAAATGGAGGAATTAGTTTGGAAGACCCAGAAGAAGAAGCCCTTGGAATTACTGCCATGTCAACTTCAAGAATTTCAAAGAAGCTTGGCTACATCAAAAAATTTGTGAAATAGGCACCTCATCATTTTTTGTGTTAGTTTTGCAAAAACCTTCTGAAAAAATGTCAAACTGAATGTCATTCTGAATGTCAAACGCAGATGATTTGTTTTTCTTGTGCAAAAGAATGCTTTCATTTAGAACAATAATGTTTTTTCAGCTCAAACAAATGCCATTTAAATTGTTATTCAGATAACTTTTGTTAGACCCCATATATACTCTACTGTGGGCAAGAAAGACCCACGGCAGGGTCTCTAACCCTTTAAAAAATCAAATAACTTTCAAAATTCAAAAATACAAATACAGCATTACATGCTAGAGTAGCTAGACAGCTAGAGAGCGGATATCAAAAGTATAGTGATTTTACTACACAGGGTAAAAAAACTTGTCATCTTCAATTGAGGGGAAACATGTTATCTAATGTCATGTAGTTGCACTTTTATAAGCCTACGGCTACAGGTGGACTCTCTCTCTAGAAAAAAACTCACGGGATCAGAAAAAATGTGTTCTAAAAATAATTTCACCGTAGAGAAAACCCCCAAAACATGAGGGGAAAACTGTATGTGGCAAAGAAATGAGGTTACTGAACCGAGAAAAATATTGAATAGTAGATTGCTTCAGAGAGAGCCAAGCACTTGTATATTTAAAGACGGCGTGAGTAATCTCAGAAATTTACAAATTTACAAGTTATTAATGTATTCTAATCCAGATGCTCTGCCATAGTTTTATTGTTAACAATATTCGAAATAATTGGAAGAAAGCTCTGAGTTGCTGTGTGTTAATTGTTGATTAAAAAATATTTACCCAGGGTTTAAAAACATCCTAAAGTTTTTTAGTAATTAATGCTCAGTAATTTATTTACTTGGAGGTCACACATTGAAAATTCATTTTCAACTCTGCATAGCAGCAAAATTTGCAAAATTACTCCAGAGCTTTTTCCTGTTTGAAAAAATTCACTTCAGGGTGCATTTTGATTCTTACAGAAAATTTTCAATAACCTACACACATCCGAACACAGCCACTTTTAGGAGAAACGTATATGGAAAACAGCATTCATGGTGTTGCTGTGAAAATGTTCCACTTTAGTGCATGACAATGCTGCACAAGCATAGTCAAAAGGTTTGGAAACCCACTACCTTTGAGGAAGATTTGGGTAGTGAGGGATGCCCAGAAGAATGCTGTATTATTGTTATATTTTTCCCTTTTCAGCTACCTCTTCATAGGAACAAGTAAAGATAAATCTCCAGCTGATCAAGATATTGATGACCATGGTTATATAACTTTTTGATGCGAGAATAAAAATATAACCTTGAGAGTAAAGCTTTAATTCCACGTTAAGAAAAAACGGAAGAAAAAGGCGAGTCAGTATTTCATTTGGCTTAATAAAAATCCTCATTCTTCTTCTCTTTTGGATAGAAAAATCACGCTGGGGTTTTTATTAAAACTTACTTCAATTAATGTATTGCAATACTTCCCGGAAGAAAAAAAAGTTGGTCATGAGGTGCTTCAAATATAAAGGCTCACTTTCCATGGCCCAGAAAATGTTATTCCTCAACACAAAAATATCATAGCATAGTTGCCCCCAAAGAACCGGTTTGATGAAATGATGATAACGAGAGTACAGTACTTCATTTCGTGAAAGTACTGGAAGACCACATCCAGGAACTGAAAAGAATTAAGGTAAGAACTCAACATAAAAAGCACGCTGCATAAATGTGCGCAACGGAGAGCTTTAAATTGCATTTGATTTTCTTTTTACATTCTCAATCCCAGCTTACACAAGCAAGTACACGATCACAAATGTTGAGAATGGATATTCCCAGATAATCATGAATTTATTCCAGATGCCAAATTAAGGGTAAAAAGTCAATTTAAAAATGTTTGATTGTATTTCATAACGCTAGCTGAGTATCTATAATTGATACGACCTTGAAACTTACACCTGAACATGCATATCTGTCCAAATCTATATTTTTCATCAAAATTCTTCAAATTTAATCTACAAGCCATTTCAATTCATTGGCATACAGGGTTTGGTGTAAGCTGTGCCTCTTTGATTCAGTTCCTCTTGTCAGTCTAGTGTGGTGGGGGGCTTATTCTCAGCAGTCGGCATATGCTTTTGCCATAGGTCCCCCTTTTTGTGTGAGCTTGATAACAGATTTGTTTTGATCCTGTGTGCAGATTGGGTGTGCACCGAGATGGATATAATGATGTTTTAACTAGAGGTGTCACCACATGCTTATTTGGGCTGCCAACTAATTGCTCCAGATATCCCAACAATTGTTCATTCCTTGTGCACTGTTTTTCCTCATGATTTCCTAGAATATTGATTTGGTCTTGCTTAGCATATTGAAGCATGAGATTGTTAAGTTCTCCATCCATGGTTTCACCTACTGATGTTCCTATTGCCATATATGTGTTAGGGCTGGGAACTGGAGCATGTAGCCTCTGATTTGCCCATGAACCTTGTGTGACCAGACCCAAGGTGGTTGGGGTGGCTTGGAATCCTGCTGATCAAATGAATGGGGCCTGTTGCTGGTATAAGCCCATCAGGTCTGCTCCCCCAGCACTGTGTGAATGGAAACAGCTGTTGTTGTAAGGACCCTGGGATCTGCCATTTTGGTATGATATTCTTCTAGCCACAGAAGTGTGCAAGGATTTGTTCCTGTCCAAGGGCCACTGTGTGGAATGACTGCTCGTGTTGTGTGGCTTGAAGACTCTGTGGATCCTCCTCTGTAGGTCAGACAAACTGCTTTGATTGTTGTTAATGGTTTTCCTCATGGAATGCTTCCAATGGAGTATGGTGCACATAATTCTGGGCAATGATGGATGTTCCACAAGGGATTTGTCAATGAGGGTCAGTTGAGACCCTGAGTCAAGTAAAGCATAGGCCATTGCATTGGATGGAATGATGTTGATTGCAGTGGTTTCCATGAATGCACAGGTAGGTTGGGAGGCTTGTAGGGATAGTACCAGTCCCATCCTCCTGTCTTCATTTGATTCTAGTTATGCCAATTCAGCAGGAGCTGCTACTGCAGGTGCTGCTGCTGCTAGGGTGGCTGTTGCTGCTACTGGTGCTGTTGCAGCTTGTAGCTGATGAGGAGCCGGTGCTTGATTGCATAATGTGGAGTGATGTTGTTCTCTGCAATGATGGCAATCATACTGAGATGGAAAGTCATAGGTATAGTGCCAATTGGAGAGACAATTGCTGCAAAGCCACAGGCATCTAATTGCATTAAAGTGTTCTTGGAGGGGCAATGTGCAGTTGTAGAATCTGTGCTTGCCTGCACATATGCAGCATCCTCTCCCTGCATGTTTTGAGCATTTTGCCCTGATCTGTGATCTCTGTGTCCATGTTGATGGCCATTGCAGTTATATCTGCTCCTCTGGTTTGAACATGAGCAAAATTGGCATGGCGTCCTGTTGCAGTGTTGTCTTGGCAATCTGCTCTGGCAACGCTTGTACCTGGGGCTGTATGATCCCAATTTAGCTTATTTTTTGTATTGCTCTCTTCATCAGGAATTTTTTTTCCATTGGATTGGTTTGATTTCTCTTTTGCAGGGGCTGCAGTGGCAGCAACTGCACCTGTTTTAGCTGATGTTGCTGCTGCAGGAGGTCAGCACACTGCAGCTGGCCTTTTGGCTGATGGTGGTTTAGCTGTAGCCTTTGCTTCAGTTGCTGTGCTGGTGAAGGTAGGCACCATTGATTCATCCAGGGCACATTGTTCTGCAAAGTAGTTTTGAATCCAGTGGTACCATTCTTGTGGTCTGATTGCCCAGGCTGCCTTCTTATATTCATGTGCCTGTGGGTCAAGTTTTATTATAAGGTTCATGTCATGATACATCCTAGCATGCCACATATGTGTTTATATGATGGGCCAGATGTTCATGTTCGTTTGATGTATATCAGTATTGATGGTACTTGATTGATTGGTGATTTGGACCATCTGATAAAAGTATTGAAGAAATTCTTCAATTTTTTTTCAGCATTGGTAGGTGATCAAACTCAAAGAAGAGTTTCAAATGGAGCCTTTCAGTCTTTCCATGTTTGTTGAAGAGAACTTGGATGATGCCAAAGTATTCAATTCCTGGGGCTTGAGGAATATAATTGTACATGCTGCATCTGGCATCTCCATGGAGATGCAGGAGCAGTATGTGGGTTTGTTTGGCATCTCTGAGTTGTTCTACAGGTGCCATGTAAACCTCAAGGGATAGACTTGTCCAGAGGAGTTCAAATGTTAGTCCTTCATTGGGTTTAGCAGTATATTTTTGGAAGCCAGGTGAATCAGGAGGTCAGCATGAATGTGCATCCTTTGGATATAGGATGTAATAAGCTCTGCATAAGCAGAGGTAATGGGTTGCCAGTCCCATAGAGCTGATATATGTGCTTATAGGGATCTGCAGTCCCCCCTGAGCCAAGAGATGCAGGCCTTAGTCCTGCATATTGACATGGAGCTAGCATCTTGCATGGCTGCCACATATGGAGGTCTGGTGCTTTGAAATGGCACTGGACTGTCATGGTGCAGCTACTGTTGGAGGTATGTTCTCATCAGCTTGCAGTTCTTCTGCAAGTGCAGCACACATTGCATTAGTGGTACTGGAAATGCTACTCCAAACACTCAAGCCTGGGTGGGGCAAAGCATTGGCCATGCACCTCCCAGTGTCTCTGATGTGCTTACTGCAAGGTAGTTGGTTTTGTCTGCTGGGAGTGTCAGAGCTGCAATGTCAGCATCTGTGAAGACTCCTTCAGGGAGTGCCAATACATGTGCACCAATGTTCAGAAATAACAGGGTATACCATTTGATCCATTTCTGCTGATCCCTGAGTTTAGGGGTCAGCAAGATGTGGTCAATGGCTCCAATTCCATTGGCCAGTCCAAGGATTTGGAGGATTGTCATTTGGCAAGCATTTGTTGCTGTTGATGATTGAATGTTGGTTGCCATTGCCAACCCTCAATTTGTAGATTGAATGAGCCAGGTTCAACACTGGGAGGCTGTAAGAGGTTGCTGATTTCCACAAGAATGCTGGGTACATTGGCTGGTGTGGGCACTGGCTCCACTCTGACTTGTTGAGGTTCAAGGAGTTGTCATTGGGTGCTGGGTTGGAAGCCGCCCTCAATTTTTTGGAGTACAAAGCCTGCTGGAAATTGGCTGCATCTCCTGTTGAGTACTTGTCATCTTTCTGGACATTGGAGAGGTATGGTCAGCCTGCAACAATTCTAACTCAAGGGCTAATTAGATTTAGGTTTCTTAAATCTCATACATGTGTCATGAATGTCATAGGCTGCATCCTATCAGACTCAAACACTTTGAGGGTTTGATTGCCTTTCACTGGGAGGCTTGCTGGCCACCAGTTTTGCTGAATTGTAAATCAACAAAGAAATTGAGAAATTTGTATAAGAAATCAAAAACTGTGATCATCCATTAGGTGGCCAGGTACCTCTTACAGAGGGCCCTGAAAACTTTCAATTTAATCCTTCCACAAACAAATACACAGCAGGAGAAATGCAGTACTGAGATTGTTCTAGTAAAGTAGAACAATCTGAGTAAATAATTTTAGAACACACAAGACACACAAGGAGGTCTATTGACAGAAATCAAATCATCAAGATCCTACTCTCATGAAAGTCTAGTCTATAATGCACAAAAATCTCCAATTTTGGCTTGAACTTTGGTGATGTTCCTTACCCTCCTCCTTACCTCTGGTTTGCCTGGCACTTGGCAAACAGGTTTAAAGGTGGGATTAACCACCTACATCACACTGCAGCACATGGCTGATTCAGGCACTGGGAAATTGATTCTTTGGTTGCCCAGTGCCATCTTTTGGCAACTTGACAGTATCTCTCTTTGTTTATTATTTGGAAGGGAACAGATTCCTGGAAACCAATTCTGAACAATTCACAGTTAAGATAATTGGTTAGGATTTAGGAACAACCCCCTGGACAAGAGAACTGTTAGCCTGGGGATGTTACTAAGTACCTAACAAAATTATCTTCACTGTCCCAGATAAAAGAACTCCCAGCCCACCAAATGAATACAGGACAGATCCAGGAATATCTGGTTTACGTGCTGAAATTCTAATGGCTGGGGGTTCCTACTATGGGGTCTACATACTGCGCAGTGTTCACAGTGAAGAGCATTTGGTTAGGTACTTGGTAACATTCCCAGGCCAAAGGTTCTCTGGCCTGGAGGGTTGTTATTCATTTGTGATGGCTAATTATCCTGCGCAGTGTTACCAAGTTCACCCTAGTACCTGCCTTAAAAAAATAAAAAAGGAGGCGTATGTCATAGTTAGGTACAACATTTTTAGTGACATTTTTGAACTTCGGAAACTTTTCTCCCCGCCTCAAATTCTTTTCAGACTTCTCTATTTCTCTATTTTAATACTGTCTGCCATCTTTTTGTATTGAACAAAACATCATCTTTGAATTAAATTATTGAGTAAAATTGAATTTATTTTTATTTTTAACCAATGCAACGTTTCAATAGGAGTTTTGGCAACTGAAAATTAAAAGGTGTCTGTCTTATGCTGGGATAGCATTTTTGTCTGCATTCTTTAGCTGAAAGTGTAAGGTGCACTTCTCAAACTGCGCACGGGGTAATCCAGTTAATGTTTGTGAATGATATTCTATGGACTCAAAGTTTAAGTCCTTGAGGTACTGTTCTCATTTATCTGATATATCATGACATGATCGCGAATGTGTGTCAGTTAATGGAGCCGACGACACGCCGATTGTTTACCAGCACATCAGGCCCCTTTTTTTCACCATGAGACAACAATTTTTATTTAAGCCCTTGAATGGAAAATGCTGGAAAAAGGCAACCTTATAGCTGATGAGGATGGTGGGGGGAGCTGTGTGTACAGCTTTTTCAAAAGGAGATGGCTTCCAACTGCAAGACGTCAATCTGTCTGCCTAGTACAGAACATATATCACATATTTGAGTTTATACCAGGGTTCCAAGGGAAGTTTTGGCATAGAAATTTAAAGGGTGTAAGATTGAGCTGAAGAACAATGATTGTGGAGAAAAAAAAACACTCTTGGGCACGTAAGAAGAAAAGGCTCAGCCCTGCTTTGCATTTTTTGTGGTTCTTTGTTTTTGGAAAAGTCACCTTGGGAGCTTTCTTCTCTTCAATCAAAAGATGAGGCACCCATCTTGCAGATTTTTTTTTGTGTAGCCCAGCAGCTTCACCTTCAGCATTCTTGAAATTGACATGGCATCAATTCAAAGGGTTTCTTTTAGGTCTTCCAATAATGCATACTTTTGCCTTTTTCATCAACAGCTGACACATTCTCATCCCAAGTGGTGGGGCTTGATGAAAATGGCGCTTGCGATGAGAATGTGATGGCTGTTGATGAAAATGGTGGAATGACCGTAATAGTCAATTAATGGCAACAACCCTTGGGATTAATGTCATAGCAATTTCAAGAATTATCAACAGAAACCTAGGGTACACAAAAAAATCTGAAAAATGGGTGCATCATCTTTTGAGTGAAGAGCAACATGAAGCTGCCTGGGTGACTTGTACAACACATTTTAAATAAAATATGTTGAATATGGGAGTGACCGGAATAACATCATCAGGCCCAACTTGGAATAATGTGGTTCCTATGCAGACTGGCCCTTCCTGATAGAAGTGTACAACATTTGTCCAAATACAAAAAAACTTAAATAACCCCCAAATGTTTCAAGATCTGGGAACAACAGAAATGTATTCTATAAAAAACCAAACCTAACCGGCCTAACCTATCCTTATTCCATTTATTCCGCAGATATTTCCATTCCTATCATAACAACAATAGTTCAGTTCTGGCACACAAGCAACAAAACTAGTCCAGTTCCAGCAGAAAACATTGTCCTGATTTTGGCTTGACAACAATCATCTGGTTTTGGAATGACAATGTTATTCCGCCATCCCAAACAGGACTGAATTTTTTTCTATGAATGAAGAATAATTGGGGTTTTCAGCTCCATCTGAAAACTTTTGTTAGACCCCTCTTGTGTAAATGCATATAGATATACAATCTGTGGGTTCAACTTGTCAGGAGGTGATGGAATGAATGGGAATACAGGGTGTTTGTACCACTGTGACAATAACAAAGCAGCTGACTGAGCAGGATTCTGATTTGTTCCCTTTTGTGATCATCTCAGTTAACAAAGCTGCGTGGTTTGGGACCAGGTCCCATCATATTATCAAAAATGACATGGCCGGGTGAAAATCATGTCTTAACATATGGTCATGTCTTTACATACTTACCAAACTAGGGTAAACATCATTCAAAAAGGGCAGGAAAGACAATAAATGAGGATGCAAAAAAGTAATTTTAAAGTATCTGCATGCTTTATTTAATAAATTTTTCCATATTTTTTCTTGTCTGAAAAAGTTTCAACAATTTGTGACGTGGTTTGAGTACAGTACTTTCTCCTCAGCAGGAACGTTTTCACTCATCATCATGCAATAATACATATTAAAACGTGTATGAAAATTTGAAAAATCCCAGAACCTTAAAATTGCATGGACTACAATTACTACGTCATATATTTTTTTTTTAAGAGGTAGCCACCCTAGAAATATCCGAAGTCAATCAGAAGTGGGATACACCTCAAAGAGCGTATTATTGCAGTTCAGAGTTTTACATATGTTTTATGGTACTTGATCTATTTGTAATAGCATAATTGTCAAAGTGCTTGTTCAACCAAACACTAAAAAATTGTATTTACGAAATGAATTTGAGTGGAATATTAATCACTTTGTTTGCATGAGCTGAGTGATTACACTTTTCAGAAGCGCATTCCATATTTGCCAAATCCAAGCTTATTTTGCCATAAGGTACATGATTCATCTACACAAGACTCAAAGTAATTAGGAATGTGATTTTGTTGTAAAGCATTACCAAATTAAAATATATCCCCTTACAGCTGTGCCATTGTTCTTGTCGCTGCGCGAGTGTTCATGAATTATTGGAAGTCTTGACTTTTTAAAATGTATCAGTGCATGGATGTGACCCATTTCTGTGCATCCCAAATTTGACCTTCCTTCCATGCGTTAAACTTTTTATCACCATCGCACGTCATCCATGTGGGGTTTCTGGTTTCAATTTTCTAGTAGTAGAGCATCCGCAGTGCGGACACTCTACTATACTAATTGCACCCTAATTAAACTTGGGAATTCAAATTTTTATGTATTATATTTGAAAAAAGAATTGCTGTATCACATTATAGACATAACATTGCATTGTTTTTCTATGTTAGTGCCCCAATGTAGCAAAATATACATACATACATACATACACATGTACATAACATACATTTGAAATCATTGTTACATACTGAGTGAAATTCTGGAAATTTGGAATTTTTTTGGCTGGAAGAACTTAAAAATTGATTTTTTTATTTTCCTGAATTAAAAAATTTTGTGCAGTTATATTTGCAATGACATGGGGTTTTCAATTTGATCAGTTAAAAATTTAGATCTAAAAAGGAATTTTTCCCATTTTTCACTCAATTTTTTGAAAAAGGTCCACTTTTTTTAATATCTCAGTCAATTTTTGGAATTTTTCAAAGTTGGAAATGGAGAAATGTGCAGAACTTCATTGCGCATCCACCCTATAAAAAAGGTAGAGTTTTGTTGAGCAGAAATCATATGGTGAATTTTTATATTGGGAAGGTTGGAAAACAAAAATTTTTTGGACTTTCAAGTTTAACTCATAATATTTTTGGAGCAATTTTAGTTTTAAAATTTTTCTTGGATGCACAATGCATTTCTACAAATTTGGAATTTTTTGGCTGGAGGAAGTTCAAATCAAAATAGGAAACATTTTCTAAAAAAAAAAATGTGCCAAGGGGTGGGATTGAACCGGGTACCTCCGCGACCGTTTCACTGCACCCGAATTTTTTTTCTATGCCAAGGAAAACCTGCCACAGACACATGTTACAGGACATCCTTATTAAAGTTCCCCCAGACCCCTATAGGATCCTCAGTTAACACTGCAGACGTTAAAGTAACTTCCGAAGCTTATCCCAGTAAAGGTTCCTTAATCATATTCATTTCAGTGCCTGTCCCAGTTTTCTGTGAAGGAATCATTTCTGACTGAGTGAAGCATTGCTGTTTTTGGTTCGTCTTTATTTTGGTGGTAATCTCCAATTGGGGTGAAATCTTGAGGTAAAACCTTGTTGCAAAAACCTTCATGGGTCTCTCAAAATTTTTTTTAGGGATATTGCTGGAAAAAAATGCACTTCTTTTCCACCATGAGTGATAAAAATAGAATTTGAGTCTTTTTCTTGCCATAGTGTACAGAAAATCAGGTATCCCATCAGTTGCATGAACTGCAAAAATGTGTAAGCAGGAAGAATAGGGGTTCCCTACAATAAAAATAATCTATGATTAATGTTTTTATGATTTATTGGAATATCGTTTTTCCTTTTTTGAAATTCTGAGATCGGTAATTAATTGTTTAAAATTGTTGCCTTCAAAGAAAAAGTACAGTAATAAAGAGAAGCAAGGTTGTGACAAATGTAAAGGAAATACAGGGGAAAGTAACAAATAATTATGAATCGTAAAGATTTGTTTGAACAAGATTTCAATGGAGGACAATTTCGGAACCAAATTTGGTCCATTGCGAGTGAGACCCTGGGGAAAAAGTTTCTGGAAGTGTTTCGGGTAGGATCTGTGGAACAAATTATTACTTAATTCTTTTGCAGGTAATTTATTGTATTATTCAGATTGATGCAAACAGATGGGTTGTTGGAAATCGAAACACTTGCCTCCCAACCCATATAGTGGACTGACCAAGTACCAGCTGAAGGTGTTGAGGGAAATGTCCCTCAGGGAAGAAGACATTGCCTCCTGGCACGAATGGTGGTTCACCACTTTCCCCTCAGGGCTCATGCCACGTTCCAGTTTCCGCCTGGTCTTTGAGAAGTACTGTCCTAAGGTGAGACTGAGAAGAGTATTCGTTATATAATATACCATACTACAGTACTGAACCATGCTACAGTTCCAGGACATGGTGAAGTGTATACCTCTTTTGGCCCATGGACTAGCAAATTTCTATTGAAATTTTTACAGACCTGCCTAATATTTCCATAACATTTTTGGCTGGGAAATTTAAAAAAATGTCTGCAGACCAAAAAAGTGTCATAAAATGTTTGCAGGCTTGAAAAGTTTTGTTAAAAAGACTTGCTGAAGAAAGGCTTCTCAGAATGAAAAAAATTGAAATATTGATGTGAGCTGGTGAAAATGTACAGGTGGTACCTCACAAATCAACCTCCCACAAGTTGACCATCCAAAAATTTGATGGTCAAATTTTTAGGGAGGTTGACTTGAAATTTGACCCTTGCCCTGCAATTTGACCTGCTTTGGCACTTTTTTGCGTTTTTTACTTATATTTTAAATTTCATTGAGGGTCTTGCAATTCAACTGATTTGCAATTTGATGCTAGTTTGACAATGGATTAGGATCAAATTGCAAGGTACCATTTCTAGTGGTGTAATTCACACTTACAGTGAAGATCTGTAAAAAGTTTGCTATTTAAGATAGAAGGGCATTAAAAAAATGTTCCACACAGCAATGAGGCCTATCAGGCTTTTGCCTTGTACTTGATGATGACTGAGCAATGTTCAAGTGAACATTTGCTTTCTTTTAAAGTCTTTTATCTTAATAAGCAAACTTTGTACAGATGTTCAAAGTTTGAGAAACATTTTAGATATTGCTGCATTTTGGTTTTTCAAAATTTACACTTTTACTCAAGAATGAATCAGCAATTTTCAAGTGAACATCACATGTACATTGCCTCAATTAAGAATAATTGAGGAAATTTCAGTGAACATTGGCTAAATATCTTGGCAGTGTGTATGTTCAATGATACTCTGAAATAAACAGGTGCATTTCTTCTCAAAGCATTGTATGTGCCCAATGCCAATGCAATCCACAATGCCTTTAATTATAGCCTCATTTCCAATGTTTTTGACAATGCCCTGACAATGTGTGCTGCAATGCCTGGCTCAAACTGGCAAAATAAAGGACATTGTCTTGAAATCCAAAGCATTGCAGAACACATTGGCAGGGCACTACCCCAATGTCTGGCTGCCAAATGACCCCATTACTTGCACGGTTTATAGTCTACCTGCACATAATAGACCTCCTGCCTATGGGATTTTTGCTGAAAGGACCTCTTGAGACAGGTTTTTCCTCCCACCTAATGGACAAAATCCACCTAAATAACTTCTGTTTGTTGGAAATGAAGGGTAAAAAGTAAAAATTGGAATTTTTAATGATTGAATTTACATCACTGCTAGACTTTTCACATAACAGAGTAGTCTTTTGCTTGAATGAAGTCAGTGGTGAGGGGGTTGACTGTATTAACTGGTTTTTGATAGTTGGTTTTCTCAGGTGGCTGTGAAATTTTACAGTGATCCAAATGCATATTGAGCTTCAATAAATGACTGGCTGTGCCTCTTGATTAAATCATAGACAGGACTGAGAATATTGCTTTTGATGAATTGTACATTTCTGGATACTTATTATTTACAGTACCCCTTTGGAGTGACAAACCCCTACTGTGATGTGGTGTTTGACAGAGTGATGGAGGACACCCGGAATCAGCCCTTGGGACTGGGGGTCTTTTTGCTGATTCACTCCATGCGAATGAAAAATGGACTAGAGGACAGACTGGCTTGGTTCCATTACTTGTCGACAGTGGATTCCACTGACAGTGTGGATCCTGAGAGGCTCAAAGAGATCATGAAGGGTATATATAATGGTCCCCCGTAATGCAATATTCTCAACCATATGTACACCAGTAAATATACAGTCAAACCCTGTTAAACCGCCAACGTCTGTTCAGCATGATTCTGGTAGTTTAATGTGGTTGCGATTTATTGGAGTTGCAGTAGGCATCAATCCCTTGAAAATTCTGAAAGTTTCATAATGGACAAAAAATTATTTGCTAGAAACCTAAGCACACACTGTAGAGACAAAATTGGATGTTCTCAGATCTCATTTATGGCAAAGATAGCTGAAGACTAATGGGACTTCAAAAAATGTTTTTTGCATCAAGTGTACACATATAAATGTGATATTCATATAAGGCAGAGCTGCCCATCACATGTCCTGCAGGCTGGAACCAGCCAAAAACAGAACCTTTCTGCGTGTCTGGCAAAGAGGATTTTTCTCAGCAGCCAGCATATAATTTTAAGGCATGTAAAGTGTTTTCTTCATCACCTTGGGAAAAACTGCACAAGAAAGGGAAGGAATGAATTACAGAGCCAAATCTTTAAAATGTATGAAGCTGCCACCTTAAAATTCGACCAATCCAAATTCTTTGAACTCTTATTTGCAAACATAATTGATGTAAACCTTTTGGATTTCTTGCCATTTCATTTGTGCTTCTGCTGAGAGAAATGCTTTATTGGAATGACAATTCAAATTATTGAGAGAAACTCTCTTTTTATTCTTTGAATTTTGATACTTCTAGGAAAAATTATCTCCCTAGGAAAAAAAATAAATAGAAGTATTTGAATGATGAGATTGCTGACAGCAGGAATTAGAGTCAGAGGAGGAGAAAAGTAAATAATTTTACAGAATTACCAAAAATACCTTGCATTGCAGAATAAATTGAAAACAGAAATGGTGATTTCTTTTGTTTTTTACTCAGTTGAAACTTTAGAGAAATTACTAAAGAAAACTTCATTCATTGGTCACCACTTTGAAAATCACAGTTATTCCAATCTAAGTGTATAGAAACTGACACAATATCCGTCAAAAACAGTCAGTAATTTAAAAAATTGGGGTGAATGTCCAACTGTGAACAGCTGAAATTCATGTGTGCCTGTTTATTCCCATAAGCAACCTTTTCCAGGTAGAATCCATTTTTGGCACCATTTGATATTGAAAAAAAAACCTTTTCTCCTGGATTTGAACCAAGGGAACAACAGTTCTGCTTAAATTTTTTTAAATTGTACTGTAAATGCATTCTTACTGAACCAGAGGAACAACAGTTCTGTTTCAATTTTCCTATGGTTTAATGGGGTTCGACTGTACTTGAAGTTTCTGGCTATGTGGCATCTAATATAGTCCTTGGTCAAATCTATCCTCATCATCACATGGTCTGGGTGAAATCTTGTAACAACAAACAAAGTTAATATGCATAAGTATACAAAAACATTGAAGGCACATGCATCAAAGGCAACAAAGATGCTTTTTCAGGGAAGAAATCATCTTTCACATTTTTCTTCAATTATGAACATTTTAAGGACACAATATTTAAACTTACAGTGTACAATACTGCATGTACTTGCTTCTCAGAGTATATGTCATCTATGCATTGACATTTCTAAATGTTGGTAACATATTTCCTCACTGAATTTAATAAAAATTTAAATCCTTTCTTTATATTTATTGGGCAAACTCCTCCAAAAAATACAATCACAATGTTTTTCTCAACCATAAAACCTACAAAAAACTCTTGTTGAAGAAAACAGCACAGAATTACGTTTTTGGGATGAAGAAAAGTCCAAAGGATAAAAGAAGTGCGAGACATACAATATTAATTAATATAAACAGTACAATAGTGTACACATGTTAAAACAACACACAGTTAAATTATAGTTGGGTAAATGAATTGGACCAAGTTTATAATAAGCTGTCTTTTCTTCATGTTCCTGATCACTAATTCAATATATTTGTTCAAAAAAGATCAATAGTTTTGAGAATAATCATTATTTTTCTGTGAATGTTGGCAAGTGTCCAATCATGTGTTGGAGTTTCCTGTGTGCCGCACAAATTTACAGTAATCTGTGATTTTTTTTCAACTTTTCTGCATGAAGTGTATATTTTTGAACTGCAGTGAGCAGTAATTATCGATTTAAAAGTGCACACTTGAAAGCCAGAAAGAAAAATTGTGAGAATATTCTGTTTATTATGATCCTTGTAATGGAAAATACAGTACTGGTTGACCAAAAACAAGTGTTATAATAATGTGTTCTTATATTTTAATTGGAAAAAATGTATGCAGCATCATGTCAACAGTTTTATTTCAGTCAAATTTATGCAAAAATTTGAGACAGAGAATTCAAGACAGGGACTTTTTAATGAGACAAAACATTTTTAGACTGACAATATGAGACTACTGTGTTCAAGACAGACAAATTTTCAGACAGAGACCATTCAACATAGGAATGTCATTCTGAGAAAGAGGTTGTTCAAGACAGAAACATTTTTGAGACCTTGATATTACCCTTATAATGCTTTTGTTTTTAAAATATAAATACAGCACAGTACTGTATATGTATTTGGAAAAGGATTTCCTTGGGTTTTTTCCTCTCCCTTGCATGGGGAATTGGCCCTGCCTTGAATGGACTCTCTGTCTCAAATTGACCCCTGTCTTGAATTTTGGCCCAGCCTCAAATTTCCCAGTCTCAAATTGTCTGTATCCCATTTCTGTCAGCCAAGACTTCTTCGAATGTCATTGTAATAAATAATTTCTTTTAATGGGAATAATTCAGTACAAAGGAATTGAACCTGTTCAGTGTGCAGTAATAATGTATTATGCTACTGTGTATTCAATCTCAGCCGTGATGCTGCTCAAGGGAGAGCAGAGAAGTGAGGCTGAACTGGAAGAGGTGGCTGACAGGACCTGTAAGAATTTGGGCTGTTGCGAGCAGAATCTCCGTGGCGTCATCCGGATGTCCATTGTTATCAAAGCGATTCGGAGTAATCCAACTTTTCGCGAAATATTCATTGTTTAATTACCTGCCAAACTACTGCATGGAATTACACAGCAGTTTCAAATGCCAGGTTTGATCCTGATGAATTTTGTTTTTCCTGGGTGAACACTTCTTTGGTCCTTTGCAGTAGGTATATGCTATAGTCCAGTGTTATCCCCAATCTTTTCGGGCCCACAGTTCAGCAAAAAAAAAAAAAAGAATGCATATTGGCAAAATTTCATACAATTGCTGCAATTTTTAGTGCTTGCCCTTTACATTTATCAGCATTTACTTTTCAAATCTGCCAACATACCAGGTTTTCTGTATAAAAACATTTAAATTCCCTCAGATTTATGAACTGTAATCCAAGTCATTAACAAAATTCAGAGACTAAGAACAGACAGAACTGCTGTATATACAGCAAGGGATGCTGTGGGTGTCTGAAATAAACAGGACAGGTGACCACTTGTGCTCATATTTCTTTAACTCCTTAAAGAATCATTATATTCACTTGAGGATACCAATGAACGAAGATTACATTTCTGTTTGTTCAGTGAATTATTTGAAAATTTCAGCCAGTTTTAATTTGTCCCCACTAATATGCAGGGATTACACGACAACTTGCACAGCGACAACTCACACAGCGACAACTCACATAGCGACAACTCACACAGTGCGACAACTCACACAGCGACAACTCACATAGTGCGACAACTCACACAGTTCTTTTTTTTTTTTTTTTTATTTTTCTTTTTTTTTTTTTTTTTTTTTTTTTTTTTTTTTAGACGGAGTTCGTATCCTTAAATTTCGTGAGGCTGAGCTGAGGTTGGGAACTGCTGAAGATCTTTTTCGTGACTGGACATCAATTGTTTCTTCCGAAAATGAAACTATAGTAGATGTGCCTACAAATGTCGTTGAGGAGCCTTTAGCTGCTTCCGTTTNAAAAAAGAACTGTGTGAGTTGTCGCACTATGTGAGTTGTCGCTGTGTGAGTTGTCGCACTGTGTGAGTTGTCGCTATGTGAGTTGTCGCTGTGTGAGTTGTCGCTATGTGAGTTGTCTCGTAACCATATGCAGGAGGTAATTGCTTTGAGAGCAACACGGATTGAAAACATGCCAGTGCTTTGAAAACATTTCAGAAAGTCATAAATAAGACAGAAGAAATGGCTGCTCCCATCACGCTGGATCGGATTTTGACTATAGAGGGATTTGAGAAAACTTGAATCTGCGCAATTGGTGAAAAAGCTCAATGCTCAAGAGAAGAAGGGTGTTTCAGCACAGCGGGGAAAAAAATGCGTGAAGCTAAAAGTCTTCGCAAACGAAAGCAAGCAAAAAAAACCCCATCAAAATAGTGACAAACCCTGAGGAAGATGAGTGGCTCGATGTTGCCAGTGAAGAATCTGATTCTGACAAAGATGCGGATGAATCCGGATCAGAGGGAAGCAGCAGGGATGAATAAGAAGACGATGCGAGATTGTGAGTTATATATAGTATTGCATTTGTGATAGAATGAGTCATTACCGCATATTTCGAAGGAAATTGCTCCTTTCTTTTGAAAATGTGTTCATTGCATCATCGAGGTTTTTTTTAAATATTAACTAATATATTGAGGATGCAGCGTCACAATTTTATACGAAGTTCCCTGATCACGCTTGAGAATAATATTTCGTTTCTTTCATTGACCTTGCATTTTTCACCTTGTGCACATCATGCAGGACTGGCCTCGTACTGCTGGTGAAGGATATCGAAATGATTCCGCGAAGGAAAACCACGACCATGCAAGTTGCTTGCATGGCATCAGTGAATGTATTGTCCTGCTGCTCAGAGAATTGTTTTGTACTCCTGGACTTTGAACATAGAAAAGTTGAAGACTCAACCATGTATGAAATGGTTCCACAGAAGCATAATAAGTGGAAACACAGGGCTTCTTTTGGAGATTGGCAACAGGTAAGTCCTCCTCAATGTTTTTGTTGTTGTTGTAATAACATTATTTCCTCTTTTAGGGAGCACTCTTTTTTTTTTTTTGAAGTCTCTCAAGCATGAGCACAAGAGAGTGACTCCAGCTGCATGGGGAGTGGGACTGGGGAAAGGGTGAGCAGCATGAATTCGGTGGCTCACATTTTAGTTCTAGCACACTGTCCATCCACAGGCATTTTGAGTCCAAACACAAGGACTTGAGCAAGCTAAATTACCCTGAGAAAAACTAAAATTTGAAAGGTTGCTAAAAAAAAAGGGAATTTTGTGATCCAAAACTTTGGGAAACCAGCATAATCTGGCTCCCCTGCCTGTGCCACCCTCTCCCCTCTTTTCCTTTCTTTCTATTAATGCTTCACAACCCAAGCTGGCTGAAATGTCGTATGCTTTGAAGTAAGCTAGCTGTACAGTCCTTTGTCTTTTAGCCTGTGTTCCCTTCAAGCAGTTTAGTTTAGTTTTTCAAGCAGCCAGCAAGTATTGAACAGCCTAGTGTCAGCCCATTATATTCACTCTAAGCTTACGTGTCACCGTCTGTTCTTCAGCATTTGTGTCCAAGAAAACGTGCCTACAACTCATGTGTGTAACAAACCCTGTTGGTTAAGAGACATTCCAAGCCTTCCCCTAGACGCTAGTCCTTTTTACAAAAGTCCTGTGGCCTGCAAAAATAATAGAAAAACATACCTAAGTTAAGGACTAAAAAACACATTTTTCCCTGAGAAACAAGGCTATGGTAATAATCTTTCTGTGAGACATGGTAGTAAGCTTTTACTTAGGGCTCACTCCTGCTTGAAAGAATTCATTTTATTAAAACAGCAGAAGATGTATTTTTGGATAATAACTTTTTGACTTTTTTGAATTTACCTGAGTCCACAATTTTGAAAATTTTAGAGGAGTTAATTTATATCCACCATTGTGGCTCACAGAGAAGGCTTGCTTTTTAAGGTTGCCCTCGGCCACTTTTGAGTTGTGCACCAGCACTGCTGTGGAGCATATTCTTATCCAATCTTAAGAAAACTTTTGTTATAGTCCAATACGTCAAATCCCACCAAGGTTGGTATAGCTCGGAAAAATGTCCTCTGTTTTAAGTTTATCAAGTGCACCATAACAATATAATCCTATCTTATCGGGGTGAATCTTCATTCACGTTTGATGTTTATTGCATTCAACATGCAGATTTCGGAAGATCTGGAGTTACCATGTCTGTAAAGTTCTCAATGGCAAACGGATTTAGATTGAAATTCCCAGGAACACTAAGAACGTTCTGCTCTTGAAATGTGCACTCAGTTTTCCAGTGTTCTTTCACAGGGTTCTTTTTGTTGCTGTGGAAAATTTTCAATACTGCCTGAATCTGAATAAGGGTCTCAATTTTTGTTACAGCATTGGAAACCAAATTTGAGACTTCCACGGTGAAGCCCTGAAAACGTGCTTAATATTTTTCCCAGAAAGATGCCCAGGAATGTCCGGCGATTCCTGGGGACTTTATTTGTAATTGGCGTGACAGTCCTCACTTTTAGGTTTTCATGGATATCCTGGAAAGAAAGCATGAATGACTCCTCACAAATGTGTCCAACCGGTCCTCCTCAGCAGGTAAATGAGAGTTAGCTGTTCTCTTTAAACCACATGGATCTTATGCCTCGAAATTCAACTGTGAACCGTTTCAAAGTTTAACTGTATAAAACTCGTAAAAAAAATAATGGCTGCACCATTTGATGGCCAAAAACTTGCCAGACTGCAAAATTTGAAACATGAAAAAAGGATATATATAAAAACCAGTTCATGAAGCATTGCAAGTCGTATTGGTAGGCATTTGTTGGAGTAGGTTAAGAATGATTTGCATTTACGTAGTAGAGAGCAAACATATTTCAAGAGATACACTGTATCTGGAATTTACTTTATGAATAAATAGAAAGGTGCAGAATTCAACAAATCCAGCACATTTATTTAACACATTCCAGAAATCATTTTTTAGAGAATCGACAAAAAGGCGGTTATTAATTTATTCAGTCTGTGGTACACAATCAGGAAATGTTCACTGTTCTATCTAGACCATTCCTGTCAAAAGATCCAAAAATTTTATGAACTTAACATTATTCTTAGTTTTTAATGAAAATGTGGTACTTTAAATTAATCAACAAGATGAGTTTCAGTAATCCTGAATTTCTGACACATGAGTTCTCTCAAGTTTCTGAATTTCAGGAATTTTATGAAGAAGTACAAGCAAAACTATCACTTCTTTTATGATTCCACATGACTTTGTATTCAAATGCTCTTGCCAAAAATTTGTCTTGGGACATTCTCCAACCAAAAAGTTTGTTAACCCTTGTGCAGCAAAGTTGGGAGATATTCACAAAATTTTGTGTCACTGAGAACTCAGAATTGAAAAATGCAACTTTTGTACAAAGGCCTGAGTCGGGAAAAAGTCCAAATTTTTGTTTCTAATCCAGCAGAAAATTTTGAATGAAAATTAAAAAAAAATCCCTCACTGGGTGGCATTTTTTCCTGCATTCCTGGTATTGGATCAGCATGGCAGATTCCTGAAAACAAAAGAGATTTTGTCTCCCAGATTTTTCCCAACTTAGGCCTGCTCAACCTGGGAGCATTTCAGTGACCTTGGGTCAAACTGAAATGCTCCACCCCCCAAAAATATCCCAACTTTGCCTCACAATTGAAATGAACCCTCTGCCATCTGAGGGTTAAATTCAGACATATACCTTGGAATCATTGGAATGCGGCAACATCAATGTGCAAATTCTGTTAAATACCAACTGTGCTCATGGATTTCAAAACCTTCAAGAGTACAGTACTTTTGTATTGAAAGGACAAAATAGTAGTTCCTTTCTCTTCTGAGGTCAGACTGCTAGTGACTGCTTCTTGTGTAGGTTTTGATCAGGTCCAGGTCCTCATCAGTGGAAAGTTTATTGAAGGCTTTCCACAGATGTGTGACTAATTCTTCTGCACACAAAGTCCAATCACAGGGCTGACTCACACATGTGGAATAAGCCCAGGAGATCATTATCTCCAAGGCTGGCCTGAGGGTGGTTTTCTTGGGAAACTTATTGTCTTCATTTATGTTAGAAACTTAATGTTGAGAATTTCATGTTTGAAAAAAAGAGTCAACTTTGAATGCAACAATGACATGGCGTTTTGTATGCTGCATTGTACTGTTGTACCTTTGCAGTACCTTCTCCACTTGGGCAACATCTAGTTGGCCCAAGTTAAATGGCACATCTGCAGGCAACATCTAGTTGACCCATGACAGCTCTTGCCAAAAATTTGTCTTTGGGTATTCTCCAACCAAAAAGTTTGTTAAATTCAGACATATCCCTTGGAATCATTGGAATTTGGTATCACCAATGTACAAACTGTGTAAAATACCATCTGTCCTCATGGATTTGAAAACCTTCTAGAGTACTTTTGTATTGAAAGGATATGTTTCATCCTTTTGGGTGTTTTACTTGCAACAACAGCTGTAATTCAAGCATGTATTGTGTAAGAAGTATCGCATGATTCTTTTTTCTGAATGGGAAGAGTTCTTTTTTCATTCTGGATAAGCTGGCGCTGGAGTCCACCTGACTTTTATTCAACTTGACTTGAGGAGCGTATACCTGTCTAAGGGGTATCCCAATTTAGCAAAGTTTGCGACTGACATTTAACCCATTTTCAAATGTTCAATTTAGCTGAAATTTTCCACACTTGTGAAACACTGATGACAATGCAATAAATGAAAATGTCAGAATCTTTGGATGACCAGAAAATTGTGGAATTGACATAACACAATTATTATGAAGCACCCTTTCAACCCCTTTAAATTTTTTGAAATTGATTCACATCTAGGCGTTGTATTTATCAATCATTGCTTCAGACATCAACTTTCAAAATTTTGGATTGAAAAAAAAGTTTCTATTTGAGAAGAAATAAATTTTGAATTTTTCAAAATAAGAAAAATCAATTTACTAAAACATCTATACTCATTTGATTGATTTGAAAATTTTTCCTTCAACAAATATGAAATTGTAGAAAAATTTAACATAAAGTGTTCGCAGACATTTTGGTGAAATGTCCCTAAATCAAGTTATTGTTCAGATGTCGGGTCAGATTTTTCAGAACTTCAAGTGTCCCCAAGTTTAATTGTCCAAAATGTTGGGGTGCCTGCAGTTTTGGGTCTCACAACTCTCACTGCATAACCTTCATTGAACAAATGCCTCATGCATTGACATTGTCATTCGTAGTACAGCCAGTGATGCCTTGCCTAACAACCACAATTTGTTCCTACAAGGTGGTCATTAGGTGAAACAGTTGTAAGGCAGGTCACATTTTCCTTTAAGGATCAATTTAAAACCCATTAATTGGTTCTTGAGAAAAAATTCTGGCAGCATTAAAATGTGAAAATTTGCTTAAATTTTCAAAAAACTAAACACAGATCCCAAAAAACACTGCTATAGTTCATTCAAATGCATTTCCTTATTAAACTGCCTTGCTCTCTTTCAAAAATAACTTACAAAATCAATAGCAATTGTACTTCTTGCATATGCGGCATCTATGAGTGAAGCAGGAGTCAATTCTCTTGTTTAACTTTGCATAGATGTTGCTCTTGCATAAGGTACCTTGAGAAATTTTAGGCCTAAAATATCTCTAATTACAATTTCATTCCATT
>CAJPEX010000989.1:0-67421 GCA_905338405.1 Notodromas monacha
ACGTGGTTTTTTAGATTAATTTTTTAATCTACTATAATTATTTTATTTTTTCATGAGGTTACATGATTTTATTTTCGATGCGACGATCATTTTCTCCCAAACTTCTACTTGTCATAATATTTAATTTTTGTCTCTCATTGGTAGCAATTTGAGTTAGAAATCGGAAAAAAATTATCAAGGATGTTCGCAAATTCTGAAAAAAAGTATAGAATGTATGAGACATTCCATTTAGCTTTCGAATAATCATTAACGAGGCTCATAAAAGTTCTGAAACGACTTGAATGTTAAGTATAGTTTGACTTATTGCGTTTCATGTGCTATAAAGGGATAATAATTTCCCCCCGACTATAGTGTGATTTATATGAATAACTGAGGAACCACTGCATAGATGAAATATTTTTGAAGATGCATAAAGGAATGTGCTAAGCTAGATTATGTGCAACTGATTTTAGCATTTCAAATCCTTTATATAAAGACATATATGAAGTGATGTTGAACCCAGTCATTGGTTATATGAAGCAGTAGCATTCAATTTGATGCTAAATTTCTGTAAACTTTTTGTAAGCTTCTATACCCGAATGAAGACAATGATAAATTTTTAAACTATAAAAGTCAGCTTTCGAAAAATTCCCAAAACGACCGGTTCCTATAATGTCAGCCATTGAAATTTGGTACAGCACCTTCAAATGTTTCCTTCAATGATTTTATTTTTTATTTTGCTCTTTTGAAAAAAAGAAAAACCCTTGAATTACTGCGAGGATCCTTCAGTTACCTCTCGATCTTGGTGATCAACAAGAGAATTATCCAACATTGAGATAATTGCATTTAGGTGAGGTATCAGAAAATTCAGGGATTATATCAGCCCACGCGAAATTTGTGGAATGCATTAATGGTTTCATTTAATCGAAGACTGATAACTGTTTTCGAACATGGCTCTAAAACCCATTAACGCACAGATGATGCAAATTATTTTTCGCATCATTTCCAACTCATTTGCTGTAGGCATAGTGTTAATAGTCGGCAATTTCTCGCTTCCGGGAACAAATGCCGCGAACCGCGGGGATCTTTCCATACCATCCCCAGCAGAAACGACCCTTCTATTCTCACTAAATCCCAGTTGAACACCATTAACAACGCTCTGGGTTATTTGCACGGAAAATGCGCGCAGAATTTTCGGAAACTGCTGGCGATGATCGGAGTCGACACACACGCAAGAGCGTGGCGATAATCCCTCGCGTGATCCGCGTTTTGGCCAGCTGCCGAATGGCCCGGTAAGGCTAATCTCGCATCTAACGGTGCCTCTCTCCTCTTCTTCTTCTTCTTTTGCGTTCCAGCTTCAGACCCCCGATTTTTTTTGTGTACGAGGAAAGACCCTGAACACGGGGAAAAGCACCTAGTGTCGGTGAAAAATTGCCAAGTCAGCCCAGGCCATCATTAAAGCCTGCCTGCCATGCGGGTTCAGTGGGCCAGCTTCCGAGACAGGGTATCGATTTTGGGAAGGGGGCCACAAACCCCGAAAGAAAAATGCTCAGGTTTAGTTGTGAAACATCCTTTTCTCGAGATCGCAGCGAGAATATTTTTAAATGCTTTAGGAATAAATTCTTGAGAATTTGGTCACCTAAACATTATTCCTCTATAAAATGATATACAGTCAACCCCAGTTTAAGGTACTTAATTCAAGCAATGAATAAGTATGTCAGAAAAAAAGTGCATGATATGTGTACAAATTTTTGGCTGGGAATTTTTGTCCCAGGAGAGAAATGTATGTACTCTCCAAAAGATCGCAGAGTTACCCTTTAAGAAAAGGGTTTTTACAAAAGTCAGTTTTTAGGAATTTGGTCTGAGGAGACAAAGATCAGATCTACAGAAAAAGTAATCAGTAGACAAATTGGCAGGCGCGCGACCTGCCAGAATAAGCGCAAACAGGTTTTCCACAATCTCACGCAATTTTTCAAGAGACACTCTCAAACACTTTGAATTGAAAATACGCCAGACTTCTTGCGTCAAGTTACCGCAAATTCAACTTTGATAAGGAACACTTGAAAATGTTTCCAAAGCTTTGAAGCGGCCTTCTGCAGCACTCTCGTTGTTCTGATGATGATTCTGCTGTCGAGGTCCATTTTATGCTTTTTGGGATCCTTTGTTTCAAGCCCAGGGCTTGTTGTCAACAACGTCAGGAACTTCCTCCGGATCCCGGTAAATTCAGCCCAACTGTTGGGAGGGCTGATTTATCAGGATACGGAAATTTGTAAAAAAGTTGGTTTCCCCAAAAATTTGGATTTTTGGGATGAAAAGGTTTAGGTCGTAAAAGACTTGTGAGAAAGGAATCTGCTCCTCTCTATAAAATTTGACACGGACCATTTGTGTTTTTGTTTTGAGCTTCTGATGGGGGGGGGGGGGAATTGCTTCTGAGGAGAACTTCGTCGCATAACCGTCTGTTTTCTGCAAATCTTCACGCCCCTTGGAACTGGGGTCGACTCGCCGAACTCCGGATATTAGAGGGCCGCACCAAAGCGGATCCACCCTCCATCAGTGTCTAAAAGAGGTCTGCGTCCAAACACAGTAAAAATTACCAAACAGCGAACTCTTTCAACTGCGTGAGAAAAAGATTATGTGCAACAGAAATCTCACAAAGAGTGAAAAGAAGTGATATGAATTAACGGCTTAGAATATTAGTTTTTACGAACTCTTCCTGCGAAGTTAAAACTGTCTCAGACAGTTCATCTTTAACCATAAACACTTTAAGTTGTTGTCCTCACTTTCTTTTGAATCATTCAAGGTAAGTTAAAACTTTTTTTATAAGAAGGAAATATTGATTGAATTCTTGTCCATAGAAATTTATTTATAAAAAACTTTCCTAAACCTGGTGAGTGAAAAAATGGTATTAGGACTCTCAATGTCGAGGGAAATGTATTCAAATTTGATTATGATACTTTGAAAGTGCATTTCTTTAAACCAGCTCCGCTTGAAAAATTTACAGAATAATTCTGCTTTGGACATAAAGAATATTCTTCCCAAAAAGGATATTTTCAGAATGACAGTATTCATTCTTTGAAGTATTCAGTAATTTCTAAATTGTTAAATCAACTAAAGCTTAGCTGGGAGCCGGTTGAACCTCTCATGCTTCAATTTGGGTTTAGTAATTGCTCAATGCTGCAATTTGTATTAATAAAATTTTGTGCTTGAACAGGGAAGGGAAGAAAGTGTATGTTTCTGTATCAGTTTTGTGGTTGCACTTTTTGGGATGTATTTTCTTTCCTTTTAATATCCATGCACAGCTTTTTTCTCTATTTTCCATGTTCATGTGAAGGATGCTGTGTTTGGATGAATGTGGGTGAGGAGGGGAGTGGGTTTGGATGTGGGAACATGGTTTGAACCTTGTGAATGCTGAAAAGTGGAAAATAAAGCTTGCTGTTCAATTCAATTTAAATATGATAAAAACCGAGAAGATAAATTGTACTTCTGGTGTTCTAATCCTGGTTCTTCCTCAGACCTGAGCCATACAATTCACAATTACATATACTGTACTATAGTAAGAGAAGTTTCTCATGAACTTGGAATCATGATGTTGTTGCGGTTGAAGTTGTGCGGAGTATTTGTAATCATGCGCAACTTCCACGTTGATCAAACAATACACGTACTACGTAATTAAACTAGAGCAACTGCACCAAACCTCAGATGAATGCTGTATTATTCTTTCCTCTCTTTGATTGGTGTGGAGTGGCAATGTTGAGTTGTTGACTTCCTTCGCGATCAACAGAATGAATGCAAGATTAGTGTTTGCTGTTCTTTTGTAAGACATAACAATCAGCCTTTTGTATGCATATCACCAGGTAAGTGAACACTTGCTAAAGATGAAGCGTATACAGTATATTCATGATGACTGATTCGCGGACATTTTATTTGGATGTTACTTCAGAGACGGTTCTGGTAACATTCTCTACGGAATAAATATCTGCTTCCGCTTTGCGCAATCAATTTTCGCGGAATTTTCAATGCACAGTCCAGTACAGTATTTAAAGTATCAAAATGATTTCTTTCTCATTTTTGATGCACCGAACGAGTCCAAAGCATTGCAAAAGTCAGCAATTTTGAATGATCGTGATCGAAAATTGTGAGGTAGGAAAGTACGTGGCAGTCAACGAAATTAAAAAGGAAACGTCCTTGAATTGCCATGTATAGGAATTAATTCTGTACATTATAAATAAAAAGACATAACTGATGCATAAAATTGAGTTACCTCCATTCCATCCCTTTTATGAGCGAATCACCGTCGATTTTAAAGCTGCAGAAGATTTCAAAAAGTTTAAAACCTCTCAGCTTCACAATACCGACGAGCGACGGCTGATGAAAATTTTTTTCATGATCAGAAATATCTTTCGAAGTTTTTGCCTGCTATCATAGTAATTCAATTGCATCATGAACCTTATTCTTACGTTAACATCAACACTGAGAAAAAATGGTGTGATCATTTGAAAAACTGATTGACAAATTTCCAGAAGTTGGTGATTACTGCGCAATGGGGGTAGCAGTTATTTATTATGAACAAAATCTTACAAAAAATATAAAAAAATACACTTGCGGGGTAAATCTAGTGACTGATGTATAGTATGGGTTTTGGAAGCCTTTTCTATGTCTCTTATAATACTGTAGACGGAAAATTAATGTTGTCAATATGCTAATTTCCCTAGCAGATATGCTTGAACTTGTTTGAGAAATGTTTGTGCACCTGCAAAACCTTGTTTCTCTTTCTCTGATAAATTCTGACACTTCATCATGCCATATAATATAGACACTATTGGACACAACTGTAATATTAAGCAGCCTTGGACACTTTGATGCTAGGAAAGACCAATTATTTCAGGATTTTAATATCATAACTATTCCACTGACCACAGAGATAGCTCCCTGAAATGATGAAAGGACCAGAATCCCTTCTCCAAATTTATTGGTGAAAGAACCCCCTGAGAAGAAGCAAAGTCCATCATTAGAATTGTATGCAAAGCATCATATTAAGAATATGTCTAGAATATATTAATGAGGAGTCATTATATTTCCCATAGGTACTGTACTTAGTGTGTACCTGGTTAGAGGCATGCCTGCTAAAAGGGAGACAATTTAAAATTAATTTTATACAATTGAGGCCATCTCTTCAAGATTGCGTGTCACGGCAAGTTGAAGTCTTGCTCTGTATAACCAATTGTGAGACAAGAGTAAAAATGAATTAATCAGAAATAAACCAGCATAGAGTTAGAACAAGTAACCGTGGTGACCCCCGGCATTCTTTCTATATACTGACCTTGGCTGGTGTAGGATTCAGGGACTGCCACGGATGCACGGATGGCAGGAATCCAATTTCCCCTTTTGCCCTTTCTTATCCTGATTTCAAAATCCGGTTCATTCTGCTGCAGCCGCCGGTCCTCGGAAATCTCTTGAGACTTTTGCATCGGACGTCTTGAATTTCTGAATCCCCGGAGATTTCCGGCCTTCTCCGGAAACTGACAATTTATCCAGCTGTCCCTTTTTTTGCTGGTAATCCAGACAATCCGAGATAAAAAAAAAAAAAACCTTGCGGTCCGTGAGTGACCCTAACTTGCTCCAACCAAGTGATTTTCTTTTAAGAATTCCCGAGACGGTTGAAGAATGATTTCACAGCATTGAAATTGGGAACAAATTCATAAACGACGAACGAAAAAGAACACGTGTGCTGTAAGGAAAGTCGATTTAACGACAACGTCTGCTTTCAATGTCGCCCATATGCTTCTATATAGCAGAGAGGTCGAAATACTTTTATATCGAACACGAACGTTTACTTGAAATCGATGCGATAACGCAGAAAAAATATACTGTTATTGTATTCTGGGTTATAAAGATGTTGAGAACGTTCTGCGTCCAGAGATTCGTGGGAAGAAGACACTTTTTATTTGCTAACAGAGCACCTGATTTTTTCTCCATTGTACAGTACAGGAAATTTCGTCTCAGCTTTCACTTGCTCCCTTTTTTAAAGGTTTATTTTGAATTCCAGAAACTTTGAAAGACTGAATTCATCACGTGGGAATTGGGAATGAATTCGTGAACGCCGATGAGCTCAAACGGAAATGTGCTACAGTATTATCATGTAACTTAATTGTATGAAAGCGTTTGTTTCCAATGTCATATTCTTTCATCAGAGAGGTCATTCTCAGAAATCCTTTCATATTGAAGCACATTTAATAGAATTTGTCAGAAATAATTTCTAGACAAGAAAGGAATGATAGCTGAATTCCTTTTGATTGAGAAATCTGAAGACTGATAAATCAACAATTGAATTTCAGACAATTAAGACTAGGGTGAATTTGAAAAACAATGGGAAAGCAAACAGCTTGATCAGCCAGGCTGCAGCCAGGACTAAGAAGTCCTAGTATAAAATCATATATTTTTCCTTGATTTGATAAGAGTAGATCTCCACACAGCAAAGAGGTTTCAAACTACTGCAACTCAAAGAAGACAAAAACCAGACTCTCACAAGGCCTGCACAGCACAAAACTCAAAACTCAATTGATTTTTCAGCTAGTTGGTAGCAAACAGGAAAACTAATTCAATGAAGAGATGAATGCGGAAAACGTTCCTTGATGCTCAAGGATTTGACAAAAATATACTTTGAAGGACAAAACAAATTTTGGGAGGAAGATTTTGGGAACTCAAGGTCAACTCTGGTCCCACAGGATTCCTCCAGGATTATCATCCTTTTGCTGATCTTTGTAAATCTGTTATTTCTAAACACCCCTTACTTTTATTTTTGACAGAATTGTTGATCACAAGGTAGAACAAAATAGTACGTTAATTTTTTCTGCGTTATAAAGATGTTGAGAATGTTTTGCAACAAAAGTTTCTTGAAAAGAAGCTGCCATTTATTTTCTATAATACTGCATGTAGAACACGTAATTTGTCCCCCATGGTACAGGAAATTGCGTCACAACTTCAACTTGCTCCCTCAAATGTTTTTTTTTTCTTCTTGGAAATCCAGAAATTTCGGGAGGCTGATTTCATGAGATGGAAATTGTGAACAAATTCATGACCGCCGAACTCAGAAGAAAACTGTGCTTCGATGAAAGTCGATTTATAACGACAGTTCGTTTTCAGTGTCACTGATATCCTTTTAAATATATCCTGGAGGTTGTTCTCCTAAATCCTCTAATATTGATCACGATTAGTATATAAATCCATATCATAGCTTAGGAAAAAATTGCATTCTGAGTTATTAAAATGTTGGGAATGTTCTTCGATCGACGAGAGTTTCGTGAAAAGACTCCTGACTTTTTTCATCGCCTACAACGGAGTGCGTAATTTTTCCTCAATTTCGTACCAAAAAAATTTCCTCTCGGCTTTTCTCTGCTGGCGTAAATGTGGAAATTTATTATTTACAGCCCTGCTGCTGGTGTTCGCTGCATTATGTGAGTGAACATTGTTTGCCCTGGAACCTGATCTCCTGCACTGTTCCCCTGCTTGCTTCAGTGCTGCGAACTGGGCAAGCAAACGTGTTTTGGCGGTGAAGCATGTCACTGTTGGAACCCTCCAGTGTTATAGACGTTTATTTTCGACTAACACAGTCTACATATTTTGATAAACACAGCCCTAAATTATTTTTTTATATTCCCGATTTGACGTATGCCACGTGTGTGGTGGTTTTTGGCAGTTGCAGAAAATTGTATCCAGTGCCTCCGTGCTGAGCTCGCTTTGGATATTATGATTTCTGCTTCACCTTGTCAAGTGATGATCGTTCTTCTTTGGAACATATACAGTAACTTTCTTCCTTGTTTCGTGGAAGTTTATTTTTTTATTGCGCAGAAGGGGCTAGATTCTTTTTTTTTCTTGTGCATGAAAACACATTTTGGCTCGACCGAAGGTCAACAAAACTACAACTGATACTCATCTCTCATGTGTGACTCAATAAGCTTGAAAATCTAATAAGTTCGGCGATATAAATGATCAGAAAATAGCTTTTTCGCCATGTTAATCCCATGACTAGATGTTTGAAAAAAATACGTCCTTGGGCGAGGTTTTTCTTGCAAAAAAGTTATTTTCAAAAAGGAGAAAAAGAGGATATCTCTACTGCTGTAGTAGGAAATGCAGGTGTTCGATTATTTTGATAGTTTTGATGATTTTGGGACTTACATTTTAAAATTTTCAGCTGTGAAATATAAGAGTGAGGGTTTTGCCATTACAGTTTTCATCCTTCCTGTACGTTTTTACTGCCACTTAAATGCATTTTTTCACTGGTATAAAATTATTTAATAGGTTACTGACGAATGCGTGAGGATGATTCATTAGTATGTTCGACTGGATTATCTTATTGACGTTGCCGTGGAAAGGTGTTTTTTTGTGGCACTGAAAAAATGTAGTCATAATATGTTGGTTTAAATTACTTGATTAATAAACCTTCTCCATGACAGACGCGCTATTGACTTTTATTGAGTCCATCAACTGCTGTAGCACATCGTCGGACAGTTTCCAAGTAGGAAGACCAAGAAAAAAGATTTTTGCACGAAGAAAAGCTGCTGAAAATTGAAATTCCCGTACAATCAACAGATAATGAAACTCTCATCGTTTGAAATCGTTGAGCCCAAATGAAGTCCAAGGCACGAATTACACTGGCAACGAATTCCCCAGCTTCTCTCCAACCCAACACACAGGGTAGGATGAGCAGGTTAGAAATTGCGGTTCCCGCAGCCTGACGCACATCCATCACGATGAGCGCTTTGCAGCGACGGATTACGATGATGGCGCATTGTTGGCATTCAGTCCCCCAACTCTCTCTTATTCTGGCCAACATATATCCCCCAGAGGGAAACCGGAAGACGAAAGAAAAACATCCCAGAGAGCCAGCTGCAGAAAAAAGATTGTCCCCGAAACCACACGGAGCAGTGACCCAACAAGTTGATGAACCCCTTCCAAAAAAAAAAAAAAAAGAACAGCCGGAAGCAAGCTGCAATCAGCTTCCGCTTTTTTCTTCCTTTCTTTTCTATATCATTGAACCGTCTCAAGCGCTGAACTGAATTTGTTGTCAATTTTTTCTTCAATAACCTGCACCAGCTTCTCTTTGAGAAACAGTTTTTTTTTTTGCTGTCGTCTTTATCAGGCATTTGGATTATTAAAAAAAATATGCTTCATTTGCTGATTGACAGCGTCCAATAGGTTCAAAATATCCCCCCAACACACATATAATCCTTAAAAAAAATAATCAGAACTAAAGAGATAAAACACATACAAGTGCGTACAAATCCATGACTTCTTTGATTTAGTAATTTATTTCGAAAAAAATGCACAGTGCCCAACAATTAGTGATCGAAATTTAAAGCAAAAGGTTTTCAGCCCGGTACCAGATAATTAAAAGACTCAATTATCGGGCATTATTGAGTCCGTATTCGAATTTATTTCCAACTTAATTTGGCATGGCTCGCGAAAATAATCTCAAAATCCACGCGAATCTTCTTCTCCTGTGCTGTTTGTCTTTTTCTAATCCAACGATTCATCTCTCAACCAAATTCAATCTTTCTCGTTGAATTTCTGCTTCAATGAACAATTGTTTTTCTCAAGAAATTCCTTATTAATCCATGCATTTCCCAATCAAATAAGTTCTCATCTGTTCATTTCCACTTCAGCGAACAATCGTCCCCCCCCCCCCAATTCTCAATTATGAATTATAATCGCATCAGATTTCGCGATCATCAGGAAGCTTTCTTTCAACAGAATTCCGAGAGTTCATATTAGAATAACTTGCCCAGCAAACAAGAATGCTCCAATTTATATGAATGAAAAGACTTGTGCAACAAAATCAATCGAAACGTTATATACTCGGATTACGGTATTCTATTTTTGCATTTCATTTCATATAGGTGTGCTATCGTTTCGGAAAATAAATTCCCAAATCGATTGCACCAGCAGCAGGAAGAGAGTGTACAGAGAGAAAAACGGAACAAAAACAAAATCGACTCTTGTTATAGGTAGCAATTTCGAAACCCTCCGAAATATTCCTCTGACGGCACCATCCGTTCAAGACAAGTTTCGGAAACAGAAGCAACATTCGTGGGGGAGGAAGGCACAAAAAAAAAGTATCTAACAGAGGAATACTTTCCCCTTGTTCGTTGCTCGGAATGCCAAGCATCGGAGGAAATTCAATCATCCTGCAAGAGTTGTATAAGGAGACACACGTAGTTGCATCAGATCCGAAATCAACGGAAGTTTTCCGCCTGACCGGAAACGCATATCCGAATAGTCTTACCTTTTGTGAACTGAAGGAGTATAGGACAAAAACAAAGCAAAACCAATCTTGGAAATGAGACGAAAGAAAAAAAACTAAATTCTGCGCATTTCTTTATATATTTTGCTGTCGTTGGATTGAGCTGATTTCCAAGAAAAGGTTGACGATTCTAATCATGATATGTGTGTGGTGTTGCTGGTCCAAAGACATCATGTTTTGCCGGTGTGCACGAAAAAAATCAAATTTCACAGTAAGTCTATCATCAGGAGTTGTTCCAGTGAATCTTCTCTTTTTATCTCAAGATGCTACAATTTCCATTTTCTTGCGCAGTCGGAGGAATTCGTTCACACTTCTTTCAATTTGCATAAAGTAAAAACGGGAAAAGGCTAGATTTTTTCAATCAGCTCCTTAGAAATTTTTAGGTGGTTCTTGAGCGTTGTAAGGAATGCTGAATATAGCCTAATGCTGAGGCTAAGGTGAAAAAAAATTGCTGTGGTTGCTGTCAAAAATGGATTAAGGAAGATTTGTGTGGGTTTGACAGCTGAAAAAGGTTTGGGTAACTTTGATCCACATTTTTGTCGACTCAAAGACTCTTCCTCAAACCATATGGAATGTCCTGGGGCATTTTGGGGCTTGAGGCTATACAGTATAGCAAAGTATAGATCAAGGGAATGCAAGATGTATACAAATTGTGCTTTGATAATTTCCCTGATCATGAAGCTAGTGAGTGAATAATTGGGCATGTATAACAAACCCTTGCTCTGAAGTTCAGGATCCTATATTACTGTATTTACTCAAGTACCATGCACCCTTGAGTAAGGCATGCACAGGGGTCTTTAAGTTGGAAATTTGGATAAAATCTTATACCTGAGTAAGACGCGCACCCCAATTTTTCGTGAATCTAAAACCACAAATTTTTGAAAATAAATTCAAAAAATTTGACTTTAGACATGCATTGAACAAAAATCAGATCAATTTTCAACTTTTTCAGTACAAAATGTTTTCTTGTTACATTTGTTCAAAATTTCTCCAGTATAAGTATAAGTATAATGCACACATAACTTCTTAAGACTTCTTGAAAAATTTGTACCTGCTTATGATGTGCACCCCTTTTTTCTTCTGAAATTTGAGAAAAAAGGTGCACATGGTACTTGAGTAAATACGGTATTTCTTCACACAGCATTTTCACCAATGTATCTTTTGAGTTTCCTAAAATATTTTGCTCAGCTTTCCAAGAAAGATACTATTTGTCACTCTGGAACTCCATACATTTAATTTTGTGGTCCCTCTAATTTTGAGTTACAGATGTCCAACTTTTAAGGGAATACATTTTAGTATCAGGAAATACGCGCTCATGACAATAAGATTATGAGTGCAGCAACTTTATTTCCTCTTGTTTTTTTTTCGTGTTGGTCGTATTCTCCTCTGACTTCAGCTAATTCAATGATCCATGTGTGTGTGTATAGAATGATTCTTTATGTGAACAATAGGTGATCAGTGACCGAATCAGAGTGACCAAGGGGGCATCCCAAATGTATCGAAAGTTTCCTCTCAGATTCTGACTTCTTTTCATTAAAAAAAAGAACTTTCCAGGCGATGAGCACAGCAGAGAAGAAATGGGGCCTTTGTTGAAGGAAGACTTGGAAGATAAACTTCTCAGAAAGTCAGGCATCTGGAAAGCAACGAGGATCAGACAGAATGCCGAATTCGCCTGCGGCTTAGGACTTTTCCATGATTTGATTTGTTGCATCAATTGATTCTTTGTACTTATCGCTCAATGATGCATATTTTTTCGTGAAAACAATTTTACACGCAATTTTTCCGTTGTTTGAAATGATCAAAAAAGCAAAATTCGGTTTTCAACACGTACAAGGGTTCTAACAAAAGTTCCACAAATGAAAATGAAAATGGCGTCTAATCGAGCTGAAAAAAATCATTCTTTAGGGCAAACATATCCTTCAGCACAAAAAAAAAAATCAGCCCTGTTTGAAAACTTTTTTTAATGTTTTGCAAAATTCACCCTGGCAGAGTTTTGCTATCTACTCAACAGATGAGGTGCCCTTTGTCCATTTTTTTTAGCCCAGCTTTCCCCTCAGAATTCTTGAAATCAATTGGCAATTCTGCCGTTTTCATTGACAGCCGCCCTCACAGCCAAATGCCGGCTCATCAACAGCCGGAGTAATTCCAAGGATTGCCTCCAGGTCTTCCTCTTCCATGGCAATTCCGTCATTTTCATTGACAACCACCTTCACAGCCGAATGGTGGCTCATCAACAGCCGCCTTTGCAGCCAAATGGCAGCTGTGAAGGCGGCTGTTAACCCTTCTGCGGCTAAGTCAGACTTTTTTTGCAGATTTTTGTGGCACTCCAGAGTGAAATTAAAATAAAAACCCAACAGTGTGTGCAAGGCAAAGTCAGGAAAAATCCTGGCATTTTTTAAATTTTCCACAGAAAAATTTCACCTGAAAATGAAAAAAATGAAAGCTTCAAGGCTCCCTTTTTTTCCCTGGCCTTGTGTTGTTTCCCCATTCAAAGATTAAATTTAAGCTTAAAAGCCAGGAGCCCAGGCTGGAGGTCAATACAGAAAAAGTCCAACTCAGGACTTTCCCAGCATTTCATTATCCCTGGAAAAAATCCGACTTTGCCCTCCCCCACCTGGCAGGGGTTGCATAACCTTGTGCAAAAATATAATGCACACCCATCAGGAAGAAGTCTGACTTAGCCCTGGGATGGAAAGGAGGCTGCCTCCATCCAAGGGTTAATGAGCCTTCTGTGGCTGTGAAGGTGGCTGTTAATGAGCTGCCATTTGGCTGTGAAGGCGGTTGTCAATGAAAATGGCAGAATTGCCTTGGAAGACCTGGAGGCAACCCTTGGAATTACTGCCACATTGATTTCAAGAATTCTGAGGTGAAAGCTGGGCTAAAAAAAAATACTGCAGGAAGGGCACCTGATCTGTTGAGTGGATATAGCAAAACTCTGCCAGGGTGAATTTTGCAAAACAAAAAAAAAATTTCAAACAGGGCTGATTTTTTTTGCCAAAGAATATGTTTGCCCTAAAGATTTTTTTTTTCAGCTCGATTAGACGCCATTTTCATTTTCATTCCGCAAACTTTTGTTAGAACCCTCTTATAAAGAATACTCTTATACCAGGTTTACATCAATTATTAAATTTTAGATGTTTTTAGCTTTCCTTATGACTTTCATGGGAAGAAAACTGAAGCTCATAGAAATATACAGTAATTCTGAAAGCAAAACGGCTCCATCGTCCAAAAAACTTGTGAACTCTGGAGGAAATTCACAGTTTATATTCGACGCGTGGTTTATTATTTGCGAAAAACATAAATCAAGCATGCTTATACTTCATTTTAAATGAATATTCGGAAGACTCCCAGGTAATTTGCTTCAAATGACGAGCAAAAACTGCTTTGAAAATGGAGGGCTTCAATAAAATGCTGCAAACCCCCAGCAGCAATGAATACTTATTTTTCGACAACTCATGAGATAAAAGCCACAAACAAATTCTGAGGGATGTAATTTTCGATTTCCAACTTTGTGATTATCCGCGGTTATGTCGATATTCATCGATGATTTTTCTTCACATTTATTTCATATTTGAACCAATACAAAACAATATAAAAGAGAGAGAGGGAACGTTTCCTGGAAATGTGAAAGTTCATTTGGTTAATATACATTTAAAAAATATTTCTCTATTTCTTCAAGATATGCTATTAAATTTCGTATCTGTTCTAGTCAGAAGTGTCTCTCGCAGATTCTGCTTTCAGCCAATCCGAACAGCATCTGCTAATGATCTCTCATTAATTACCTTGGCTCAATATAAGGGGGAGGAATAATACGACAATTTCTTGCGCTTCTGCAATGAAAGCCACAAAGGCGGGAAAATTCAACTAGAAATCTGACTTCTGCAAATACTGCTCTCTTAAGAGCCAGATTTAGTTCTAGAAATGCATTTCCTGAGGCTTCAGAATAACCTAACGTGATCATTCAAGTCGCTGAATATATGAGTAAATTACTAAGATGCGGTAGGTATAAAATCCTCTCCTCCTCAAGACTGTCCCAAGTGGACATCAAAGATAATGGTCTGGTGTATCAAAGACACCATGACGTAATTGGAGTAATTTGGAAGTTTGGGTTGGGGTCCTTGTGGAATTCTCAAAGCCTGCAATTCGGAGAAAAGGTTTTCTTCAATCCAGTTATATGAAGCATCCAACTAAACAGCACAGTTTAGTGAATTTATAAATTTACTCCACGTATATTCATGAAATTGATGCCGATGAACGAATTCTGAAAAAAGATATTATTGACTGACGAACAAGTTCGGAACAATTTCAAAAGATTCCCTTCGCAAATCAATAAACAGTGAGAAAAGAGAAGATTTCTGCATCCCGAATATAAATACAATACATAGATAAAATACAAAAAATACCACGTCTGAAGAAAATGACACATTTCGCAGCATAACAAGTTCTTTCTTTCAACAGCAGGTAATACCTTTGGTTTTCGCCACAAATCTCCAAGAAAACAAGAAACCGAAGTACAAAAGGATGCAAGACACGCACAGAGAACGAGTTTCACAGGATATAAAACCAGAAATGAATCAGCAGCAGTCACTTTGTCAAACGTTTTTACGAATAACAGAAAAGCAAGGCTCTTGCAAAAAACGGAACCAAAAGATAAACATATTGTAGCAGCAAACATATGGTATATGCATCCACAATAAACACTATGATTGCCAAGTTTTTTTTTCCCCTGCGATTCATCGCAGTAGTCGTCGCTGATAAAAAGGAAAACAAATTACCATCACTCTTCATCACAAAAATGCTCAACATAATGTCACTGGTTCTGATAGGAAAAAAAAAACCTCGAATTGCAAGTTTCGAAAAGGTCTTCCCTTCATTCATTATGAATATCAGGATGATGCATTTCGTATACAGCCAAATGCGACTGGTATTTACACTGAATTCTTCCGATTGCATGACCAAAGCTCAGGGGAAACATTGTGTTTATGAAACAATTATCTGACGATTCGATGGGATCCTGTACCAGAAAATTAACTTGAATAAAGTTTAGAATTTTCATAATTTATGTACCTTTCAATCCATCGGCTGATTTGCCTCGTTTAAATCTGACATTTTAATTCCTAGCCTCGATAAAAGCCAAAGACAATTCGCAATTTTTGACACAAACTTTTTGAGTATTCAGAACGAAAAGAAATATTGAATCAGAATTCTATATAATCCAGTTCAAACCATCCAGGGAAGGACCATCAACTTTACGCGAAACGAAATATTCCTAAACGCATTTTTAGCCATATAAATTCTTATTTTATCCCTCAGTCGCGATGATCCTGTGTGTAGTTCGAAAAACACAAGAAAAATGAGTTTCATAATAGAGATGTTTTCGTAAATCGATTTCCACGCCTTATTTTTTTTGTGTTTCCATTTTTCCTCAGGTACCATCACAAAAGATAACAGGACCTGAGCAAAACTCGCAACTTTCGGAGGCGCGGGGACTTAAATTGAATTTCCGAACTTTAAAACGCATTTCGGCACCTGCTTCGGTTGGGCCTGATGGAATATTTGGCGAAAGAGTAACCAAGGCATCAGCAGAATTCTATGCGCACCGCAGGAAAATTTTGAAAGGGATTACGTGAAATTCTCTACTGCAAACTGCAGTTCTATTTATATGCGTTAAATTATTTAGCAATAAAGGCATTTGATCATGCACTTTACTGATGATCAGTCCCACTCCTATTTGCTCCTCCGAAGCAAATGAGGAATAATGAGAGGATGATCGATCTCTTCATCACTTTAGATCCGTTTCTCAATTTACAGACATTTATTATGGAAATGTTCGTATAATTCCTAACGCGAGATAATTTAAATGTCCTGAAAAGCTCATTATTTGGCTCAATTACAAAATGAAAATTTATAGAAAGCTTCCACGCGCATTGTATAGACAATTAAGATAATGTCTCGAACTTTCCGGATGCTTTCCAGCAAATGCAATTTTCTTCACTGCTGGCCTCGAGGGAGAACTCCGGATATTGGGGGCACGTGTCGAAATCCGGGTTCCAGGGTTCATTTTATCTTTTTAGTGTTGAGTGTGCTGATGATGATGATGATGCTGATGATGATAATAATGCTGATGTCAATGCCGGAGATCACAGGACAGTTTCATGTGGAGACTGGTGATGAGTTAGCCTCGCGGTTTCCTGTACCAGAGTACCTGGGGTCGCCGCGGGGTTCAGGGTCCGACGCGTCACTTCCGGCGCTGGTTCGCCGTACTGGGAATGGTAGAATTCCTCCCGCATCATTACCTAAAATGAGTATATTCATATATACTATGTATACATGTACTGAATTTTAAAAGATGGATGAAAAATCATGTATGAAAGCAATGAAATCGAAAGGCATGTTCGCGGACGAAACCAGGACATTCATGAGTGACGTGATCCTGATGCGCTTTCATTTTGGCATGGATGGGAAAATAATCAATCTGAAGGGAATCGGAATCTAGGAAAACGGAACCTTCGAAAACAAAGATGACAATTTACTTATTTTGAATGACAAATTCTCCAAAATTTAAAATGCAACGTCATTATGAAAGAGCCTTTTCAAACAAAATACATGTACCCAAAAACAGTTGGATGCACCCAAGAAAAAGTTATGTATGCATACATACAGCATGGAATCTCATTACAATGGATCTTGCCTGTTTGTCTCAACAGATTTTTGTTAACATTCAAGCCTGTTGAAGTCAAATTTCAAGGGACCGCAGCAAACAAATTTGACTTAGGGAGGTTTTGAGTAGGAGAAACAAGCATTTTTTATTTTTGGAAACATAGAAGAACTGCAGGAAATATTAAATTGTGATATTCTGTGCCTTAAATTTCATCTTAAATGACTTGAAAAGATGCTGAACTTGGATGCAAGGGTTCATATGCCAATTATAGTCTTTCAATTTCTTTCAAAACACATTGTTACTTTTCCATTGATTTTATCTTTCCTCTGTCAAGAAAATAATGACCAAAATGCCGCGGAAAATTCAAATGAGTTACAGAGGTTCAAGAGGAAAAGCCTTTGACATATATAGAATATGTTAATACTGTAAATGATTTCTAAGGGATTCCAGATGGGGACTCAAAAAATTTCAACTTAGAGAGGTATTCCACTTAAAGAGGTTTGAGTCGTTTGACTCATTGAGGTTCAATATTGTACTGCATAGCAACATTTTTTTCTTTTCAAGGTCCGAAATGATGCATTTCAACAAGTTTATAATGTACTCTATTTTGAAAAGCTCAATATGGATATAGATACATTATCTGAGACTTGAATGTACGATAAATTGAAATACATTTTAACTGACTTTCGTTTGACAACAATCCCAGCCGCCATTCAGAGCATGGATGCGAAAATATATTTTTTTAATGTCACCTAGCTCAGTATAGTGCGTGCTATGGATGAATCATTATTCCGCATCTCAAATAACACAAGTCAATAATGAGTCATTTGAAAGCAACAACAAAAGAAAAATACTGTGCAGTACGGTTCTTTTTCTTGTGCTGATGTTGCGTTGGAGGAAATCGCGCGGGTTACACGTGGTATATAGAGACAGCGGACACGAACCTGCAGAGAGCGACAGCGGAAACAAAGGATCTCCCGGAACGGAGTCCGGAAGTCCTTGTTGAGCGTGGCATAGATGACCGGGTTGAGGAAGGAGTTGGCATAGCCCAGCCAGAGGAAGAAGCTGGTGAGTGCGTGTGGAATGGCGTCTTCCGGTGCGAACGGACGCACGACGGCCAGCACGAAAAACGGAAGCCAGCAGATGACGAAGGCGCTCATGATGATGCCCAGTGTCGCCGAGGCCTTCCGCTCGGAACTCAGAAACAGCTTCACTTTGTTCGTGGCCCCTTTTTAAGCACGAAGGATATAAATAAAAAAAACACCGTGAATAAATCAGAAATACATACTCTTGGTGGTGTATACTCCTGTGGAATAGCTGTACGTTGGTTAAGTGATCGAATCGAACATGTACGTTCTGAACTTGTGTTTAACGAGGTGTAAACACCTCATTTCGGGTGTTTCTCGTAAGCTATTACAAGATAAATAATTGAAATGCACAATGTGCCGGGGAACACGGCAGGGGATAACTTAATAGTTATCCCAAAAGGAAAAGAGAATAAGATATATGTTGCAAATTGACAAATTCACACTTGAAAAGAGAGATCAATGCAAATGCCACAAACAAAAGAATACAACTGTGTACAAAATGGGGAGAGAACATAAACAATTCAGTAGACATTGCGCAACTGGAAAACCCCATGGGATTTTCTGGTTGTGAGATATTTAATTAAGATAATTTGCGTACATTTGAACATGCAGGACAACAATAGGTATTGATGTATATACTCCTTTGCGTGGAACAACTATACCTTAAAAGATTTTCCACAAAAATTAAGATGTGTGTATTCCACAGGAATACATAATGGTACTTGACTAAATAAGGTGAGATATCACAATCAATAAATCCTTTGAATCCTTTCAATTATGCATAAGATCCTTTGAATCCTTTTCAAGTCTGTGAAGAGCTCACCAGCAGATCCGCCAGAATGCAAGACAGGCATGAAGGTCTTCGTTCCGACGCCGAACAATTTCCCGCTGCTGTCGGAACAACGCCGGGATTCTTCCTCGGAGTCCGAATGAACGACACAGAGCGAGGCGCGTCTCACAGAGCCGTTCCTTGCCGGTGTGATGAGTTGCTGCTGATGCTGATGATGGAGCGGGTGAGCGGACGAGTCCGCCAAGGATTTCCGGTCCTTCATGTAAATTTGCGATCGCTTTTCTTCGTTGGTGATGCGTTTGGCCGCTTTGAATATCCGAGAGTAAACCACCATCATCACGATCAGTGGGATGTAGAAAGACCCCAAGGTTGCCAGAATCTTCAAAATAGAATCGAAGGTTATCCAGATTAACATTCGCAAAGTTATTCACTCAACCATTTTTTTTGCCACAAATTCGCATGGGAAGCAACACTTCATTACGGAAGATGGTTAGACTCTGCTTCGGATGATTGACGGTTCGGTAAATCTGCAGGCCACCCGCAAAATGTTTTTCCTGTGAGTGAAACTTTATAAAATATTCTTGACTTATTTCGTGGGTGTCTTTGCAAATCATTTCTGTGCCATGGTGTGAAATCACTCTTGATCTTATTGAATTTTTTGCACAAAAAAACACCGAGAACCTGCCAGAAACTGTATATTCTGCCTAAGTATAGCAGCATTACCTTTATATATTTAGAACTGATGGTTCTTCTTGAGTTTATGTTATTGGTATTTTAAATTTATTTTCTGTCCAATTTCGCGACTTTTGAGACAATTATCAGCAATGATCTGCGGTTTTTATTCCGACCAAAATACACCTCTCAAAATAGTTTTTGAATACAAGCATAAAGATTTTGTTCGTAAAGGCTTACAGAACTTTTTTCATCCGAAAAAATACCAGTGAGGATTTTAAGTTTAAGGCTTTTATTGTGGGATAAATAATTACATGATACAGTAATGGCCTCCCTCCGAAAATGTGATTAATATCGTATTCGAGAGAAAAATATCAAAATAATAAGTAGCTATAGGTCATTTTTAAATACTAGGTAGATATATAAGTTACGAGCAGTTGAAATTTTCCGCTGAATAGGAAGAAAATTCAGCTAACGCCGGCGAATTTAATTAATTGGTTATTTATTCAAATTTCGATGAAAATTGGGAATAACAAATTGATGACATGACTTTTGTAATGAATACATTCTCGATTACGACGCCTCTAGTTTTTCCTAGAGAGGCTCCATTAACAGATATTATGGAAGCTTATTAGCCAAGAAATCAACTCCTGAATTCACGTAAAACACTTGAGGAATCGCCTGGGGGAAAAACTCCCAGAAAATGTTGTGTTGTAGAAGTTCAAGCGATAAGAGGCTCAATGAACACAAAGCCCTGACACGCAAAAGCCATTACAATGAAACAACGGCAAGTATCAAAAGGAAACTTTTGCACACACGCGCTGCGAGCAGCAAATAACACAAGGCCGCTTATTTGTGATCAATCCTCGGAGTACAACTTCGCATCCTATACCTCCACATATAGGTAAAGTACCTATAATGGTACAGCATTTCAGTAGGAAATGGCCTCCGAAACAAGAGACGATGAAAAAAAAACTAAACAGCATCACAGACAGAATGGTTTTTTCCTCCGAGAAAACGTAAGAATTACGAGCACGTTGTCAGAGCTCGTCCTCTGGTATTTCTTAATGCACTACATGATATCTTTTTTTTTTTTTTTCGTGTGAATCAACTCTCTCGATATACAAGTACATCCTCCTTGCACTAATGAAACCGAACTTTCTTGGGAAGCATTAAGGAAAGCATGATGAAGCGAAGATTTATCATGCTGAGGGAAACGAATTAATGTAAAGTAAAGTACTTGTGTGCACATCATCTCTGAGGCGGATTCCTTGTCACGGAGGAGCTTCCGCTGGAACATACCTATACATGTGAAACCTCTTTTCTTACTTGTATACAGTCATAGTTAGCACCATGATTAATGCATTTCAAGCGCAAGACATTCGCATCGAAGGTTGATAGCGTCACCGTACAAAGAAAATACTGTAGACCGCGTTCATGTATAAAACTTTTTTGATTCCCGGTCATATTCATTTATTACGCTGACGATGGTCATGTTCAAGGCTCACTTGGTCTGAAGTTGACAAAGGGAGGTTAAGCAAAAAAAAAAAAAAAAGAGTTGCAAGGTGTCCAGCAAATTGCATGGAACTTTGGGTTTATTGACAAGGGATCAACTGATAAGTGAATGTTTGAAAGATTTGGAATTAGGGGATGTTCCACTTCGTGCAGTCAAACTTTCATTTGTTTTGAACAAACATTTATTGTAAAAATATTTTTTAATGAGATCTCACTTGTAACATGCATTGCATTTACTAGAATACCAGACCCACATTTTTTCTGCAAAATCAAGGCAAAACGGTTGGGTGAGCGAGTAGTGCACGCGGGTATGAATTTTCCAAATAAAAATATAGAGAAAGCAACAGTGGGAGCAATAAGTAATTTTTTATAGGTGCAAACAATTACTATGGAATTCTTCTCTGCACAAATCCAGTTGAAATGTGCACACTGCAAATGTATGTTATTACATGTATTCATGGGATTATTTTGTTCAATGTTAACATTAAAAAAATATATAAATTTCAACTACAGTATTTAAAACTGAGGTGCAAGTCTTACATTTTTTGTAAAATTTCATACAAAAAACAAAGCTATGCAGCTTACTTGAGGCTGCCTTGCACTCAGTTAAATATGATGCAGTCAAATCTGGGTTCAAATATCAAGTTTTTTTTCTGTGCTCATGGGCACACAATTTTGCGAAAATATCCCAACTTCACTGCAGAAGGGTTACACAGGACCACTGGTAGGATTTAGCACAGGTGGTATCTTGTAATCTGACCTCCCACAATTCAACCATATCCTACAATTCAATTGATCAAATTTGCTGGGGGTTTGAATCACAATTTGACCACTGCAAAGTGCCTCTTTGAATTCCATTAGAAAAAGTGCATTAAAAACCTACCCAATGTGAAGTCTTTTCTCCCAAACCTCTGTAAGTCAAATTTTCTCAGGCCTTTTGGTTAATATTTCCTTAAAATATGAAAGAGAAAATCAATGAAGCAAATTATTTCATGCATCTTGAAAGGAAGTGAAAGGCTAATGAAACAAATTAACCCCTGCATCCCAGTTCAGTAAGCTATAAACTCACCAAGAAGCAATTTTAGGCCCAGAATATCCTCATGTACAATTTCCTACAAATTTTACTTATCCTTGCAGCAAAAATGATTGTTCCCTCAACTCAAAACCTACAAAAATCAATACTTCCCTATGTAAAATTTTTTTCCTGGTCCCCAAAAATTGGACATAGAAGGTTCAACTGTACTGGGGCACCACCTGTACACTTGAACCTCAATATTTGGAATCTTCCTAGATGAGTCAAATACAACCTTGAGTCAAATTTTCAGCTATAGTCTCCATTGAAACCACTTTAAACAATGCATTAAACACCTCCCAAACTCAAATTAGGTTATCAAATTCAGACCTCAAGTTACTTGAGGCCTTTAGGCTATTATTTTATTGACACAGGAAAGAGAAAATCAGTAAAAATGTGATTTTATGCATACTGAAAGGAAGTGAAAGACTAATTAGGCAATTAACCCTTGCTTCCAAGTTCAGCATTCTGTCAACTTGTTTAAAAATCAATTCCAGGCCTTTAGAGTATCATCAATTAAAATATCCTGTATATCTTCTAGCTTTTCCGAACCAAAACGTTCATGCTTTTCTACAACTCAAAACCTCTTACATGCCCCAACTTGATTTTTGTTGCTGGTCCTTTCAAGTTTGACTTAAAGAGGTTCAAGTGTACTTCTGAGCTGCTTTTTTTGTCTACATGTGCAATCACCCAATAAAAAAAGAAGGTTGCATGGTACTGTTGCTCTAGTCTTTTTTTTTTCTTCTTACAACGTATCTATCATTCATTCTCACTTGCTCACAATAAGACTCGAGGAAACTATGATAGCTGACAGCAACGCAACTCGGGGATGAAGTCAACCACGAATAGCTCACCTGATACCAAAAGTTTTGGCACACCACGCATTCGTTCCTCTCCGCAGTACCGTGCTCATTCCCCAAGATGACCGGCGGCGGAATGGAAATGGCGGCCGCCCCGAGCCACACCACCGCAATGTAAACAAGCATCCTTTTGGGCGTCCGTTTCACCCCGTACTCCAACGGCTTCGTGATGGCAAAATACCGATCCACGCTGATCATGCACAAGTTCAGAATGGACGCCGCACACGCGAGCACGTCCAGGGCGACCCACATGTCGCACAGGATGCGCCCCAGGGGCCAGGCGCCACTGAGTTCATACACAGCCGCCATGGGCATGACGAGCACAGCAACGCAAAGGTCCGACACTGCCAGTGACACCAGGAGGTAGTTGGATGGTTTGCGCAGTTTGCGGACTAGACACACAGCAATGCAGACGAGGATGTTGCCAACGATGGTGCCTATGGTGACGAAGCCCAGGACGAGCACCAACACGCAGGTTTCGACTGAGGAGTAGCGGGTGCCGAGTGGGAGGACAGGGTGGGTACTGCTGCTGGTGCTACTGGTACCACTGCTGCTGGTGCTGGTGGTGCTGAGCATCATGAGGGAATCAATGGGGGATGATGCGAGTCCGTCGGTAGATGACGCCACCAGGACTCCGTGGCTCATCAGCGTCGTCGCGTTCATCCACGCCATGACAGCTATAGTCTGTTACAGACCTGCCACTGAAACATATTATTGAAAAGAAAACAAAGCTGATTAGATGAAATTCATTGCAAAATACCGTATTTGAAAAAGATACTTAAACTCACTCCATATATATAAATACCATTCCCTTGGTTCGCACCTCAGTTTTTTTTTTTATTTCAGTACTCTATGACACCAATTTTGTGAAAATATCCCAACTTTGCTGCAGAAAAATCCATATATAAACACCATTTTTACATGAGCACCATGATTAGATAAAATTGAATGCAATATATTGAGCAAATAGGCATACAATTATTGCAAGAAATATATTTGCTAAAAATAAATGGGGGGGGGGGGGGGGTAAAGATCAATCTCCAGTTTAAAGCTGTCATGTATATTTTAGAGGTCCTAGATTAATTACAGATTCAGAGCATGCTTACTTTCAAACCTATGGAAATAATACAGTAATAATACAGTAGTAGAATTCAATGAAACACATTTTTACAGCCATGCTGAGTCCTATGGAGTAAAAAAAGATCCTGAGTCCCAATGCAATACTGTACTAGTGTACTGTACTGTAAAATAATTTGATAAGATCAAGCTCTGTCAAAAGTGATGAACAACTGTAATCAATATGTAGACTTTGCTGATTCTGAAGAAAGTATGTGTATAGAAAGTTCGTCTTGAATTTTAAAAATATAATTTATATTATGAGGGGGGGGGGGGTGCGTAAGTGGCATAAAAATCCATGATGTCCCACGTCATGGTGTATATACTGTACGGGGTCCGATGAAAATGGGAACCCTTAAAATATCATGATTTTTTAAATTGATACGGTTCTTTTATACATTAAAAATTGCATATACTGGTGAGATTTGAAGCGCTATAGATGATTTTTCTGTTTGCTATATGGCAGCTCGTATTCTAATCAATAGAGATTTTTGATTTCGACTGAATGATTATAGACGAATTTTCAAAACACTCTGAAAGGAATGTTACGCCCCTGCCATCGATGGACATTTAAATATTTCATCTCGCAGTGCGCGAGGAAAAATTGTCATACAATGCATGAAAAAAAAGCAAGAATTGAAAACATGTTTTGTGGACAAAATATGAGTTATTTTTGAATCGCTGACTGTTGAAAAAATTATCAAGTCTGCGCAGATTTCAAAGAATACTTGTTTATTATAAGTATATATATGTCCACGTGGAAGATGATATTTCCGGAATGCTTTCTGAAATTCATTACCAGCTAATCTTGCCCAGAAGTAAACCTGAAGAAAATAAATTCAGAAGTTTATCTTTAAAAATTTATTAAAACCTCTTCCGGCTGAATAACTCATTAGTACAGCTCCGACACCGATCGTTCCCTATAACCTCGCTCTATGAGATAATCCAAGAAGTTCTCAAAGAGCAAAATACATTTAAACCCCCTTATTCTTAACTGATGCATAATTTCCAAGCCGAGTTTGCAATTCAAATTATGTCCTTTGTTCGACGACCTCTCTTTTAAACGGAAAACGATGATCCACACTATTCGTCGAACGTAATCCCGCGCGAGTTCATCGGTCAACATAATTTTCAATTGGATTTCCTGAAGAAAACAATGGAATCCATTACAGTACAGTATAAAGAATTCCTACATTACAACTTTTACAAGCAAACGTGTCGATCATCAGACACAATACAGTAATTAGATCCTCAGACAAATCTTTGCATTCACAGCGTTTTTTTTCGAGCGGATTGAAAAGCTGTTTTACCAAAAGTTGCAAAAATTATTTCAATAAATGGCACCTTTTCGAGGGTTCGAAATGAACTGTCAAATTGTCTCCATCTTCACCAAGAAAGTTTTCGGCAAAAACGTCAATTTCAAATTCATTCGACATCGCTCCCAAAAAAGAGCACGTGACAATAAATTGACTTTTGTCATGATTCCGCGATAAAATATACGTATCTAAGCCCCTTTTCTCGAGGCAGTTGTCACATCGTAACAGAGAGGACCTTCACAATTCGACACCGAAATGAGTCAACGTCCGAGAAAGGTCACATATATGCGAAGGTTTTTCCGTGTTCTTTTCCGGGACGAGTGACATATTTTGTCACCCTGTGTCACCACCACGGGGAATAAAGAATGGCAGAAAGGTTTTATCAATTCGCGACGAGTCATCGCCGAACAAACGAAAACCGTGCCTTTTCAAATATTTGCCACCAGTTACCAACTCGGGCGAAAAGGAAAATATTATCCTTTTTTTCTTTATATATACGCATTGCTATTTAGCGAATACTGTCGAAGAACTGCATAGCTTTCCTTCTATGAATGAAGTATATAGATTTATTTTTGCTCTTTTTTTTCCCTCTCTGTGCCTTTCAAGAAAAAACTGTCGCGTACAGCCGACATGAAAGTTAACTGGGGAAACGGTTGAAACAGGTGCAGAGTTTCCCAAAAAATGCGCATTTCGAGAAAAAAGGGAAGAAATGGAGGCCTTGAAGAACAATGCGACGAAGTCGACATCGTCGTCGCATTGATCGCGATAACGCTTTTTGCTCGTCATCTGTTCATGAGTGACTTCAGTTTATTTTGAGCTCCTTTCCCCTTTCTTAGCATAAATTCCCCGTTTCTTTTCAAATTTCTATTTATTTCTACTATATTCAACCTCTATACACATTGAACAAATCTGAAAAGAGCTCCAAACACGCCAAAAATTGTGCTGTATGATGCCGCAAAATATAAAATTTATCCATTTTCTCTTATCCAGCATGGGGTTGCATTGAGGATCGAACAACAATGCCGAAATTCTTCTTCGTAAGGCAGTTTCAAAGTCACATTGTCAGAAAATAATTTTCCTTATCTAATGGAAACGCGGAAAAATCAATTAGCATCCTTCGTCACGCATGTTTCATCGAAATCATTAACGAGCGATGATCTAACGCCGACTTTCAAAAATAAAGTTTTATGTTCCTTACAGCGATGTTGTGGTGAGTGACATATGAAAAATTCATGTGAATTCGAAGTGTTTTCATCAACACCGGTACGAAGCAAAATGTGCATCAAATTTGGAAAATTAAAATGCAGTATAGTTGAAGTAAAAACCCATCGTGGAATGACTCAACTTCATTGTTGTGTCCTGATGTGGGTTGGTTGCAATTATTCTATTTCAGAATTCTTATACAATAGAAGTTGATCATGATATAATTTGACAAGGTTCGATGATTCGAGCAGAAGTTGACACCTTACCATAGAATTCAAAATTTTTAAAAAATTCCAAAAATCTACGCTTCATTTGTTACTCTTTTCCAAAAATGTGGTGTTATTAGAATCTTCACCCTTTTTCAAAATCTCGCAAGATGAATATTATTGCAGTTTTTGATTTTGGATACTCCCAATAAAAATTTTCCTATCGTAGATCTGTTACAAAAAACCAAAATGCATCATGCATCAAAATTCATACATTCGAAATCAATACATGGAATAAAATGCATTTCCGATATTAAATTGCTTGAAATTTTTTTTCTCATACGCAGAACAGCATTTTACTTTTCAGCGGTTCAAAATGTTTGATTTCGACGATGGCAGCAAAATTATAAACAGCAACACGACGTTGTGATAATTTTTAAGGCTATTAAACAAAAATCGAGAATATGATCGAATGGATCACATTATTTCAGAGAACCAAACAACCCGAACTCTCTTAAAAATTTAATTTCGGAAATGAATATATTATTGGTATCCTTTATATGCATCAGATAGAGAATCGTTTTATAACCGCGTGACAAACATCTTAAAGACTCGTGGAATATCCCTGAACCAGTGCTAGGAGGTCTCTGAAAGTCGCCTATATTTTTTTCATCCCTTCCGTGAAATTTCAGGGGAAAAAACCGGAATAAACCCGCCTTGAATTCCCATTAGCCAATTCTCTCTTGTTTGTTCTCTGCGTGCATAATCTCAGCTTAGTCCCTACACTTCATCTCACGTGACGTATTTTCGATCTCCGCGGAAAGGGCTGAACAAACGCAGAGATCCCTATGATGATGGTGATGATGATGATGATGGATCAAAATAATAAGAGGACGAGGCATGGAACGAAAAGAAGAAAGAAGAGAAAACGGGCTTTGACCTAGCTCAGAATGCGAGACGACACGAATGAAAGGAATGCCGCGTATTCGACAATGAAGGAAATCGAAGACAAGGAATCGATATTTCTCGGTCGTGGCAACGCTCGCATTATACGTGGAAGGGATCCCGAATATAAGGGCGCATATGGTTTGAAATCGAAATTCGAGAACAAAAGACGGTGAAAAGCAGAGGCTTGCAACACGTGCGTTTTGACCCGATTTGCGCTCGTATTTCACGAATTCTTCTTTATTTTTTCAAAGAGTTTAATTTGAATTCAAGTCGTACACTGGATGATGAAAGCCTCATTTTGTGCACTTTTGGAAAATAAATTTTTGGCGTCAAGCGTTTTATTACATGTCACTTGAGAATGAAGTTGTGCAATATCTGTTTATTCACATCCTGCAAAGAAAAATCGTCATTTATTAAATCCATGCCCCCCTTCTCTCCAAAATAGTTTTGGCTTCTTGTGTTGCCCGAACCAAAGAGCTGCTTCGATTATTTTTTAAATAACTTTGAGATCACTCAAAACCACTACAGTAATTGCAGCATATACTGAAGTTAATTATAAAATAAATTTTCTTCGTTTTCCTAAACAAAAACGGCAAAATAAAGTGGAAAACTTGAAAAGACTCGAATATATACAACAGTTGACGTAAAGATGACTATGTTCTTTGTTCATTGGACGTCACGTCGCACTGAACTTCAGCTTCATCGCCTTCGCCTCAGTTTCAAACGATGTGGATATAATTCAGCCTTTTTTCCCCCTCTTTCATTTCTGAAGATGCAACTTGTATTCTGCACCTTTGTTTTTGCCTTCAGGGCATCCAAGTTTCTACTACATCGGACGCGAAAGGAAGTTTTCTCGCCAACGAACTGCTGACCCGTGGAGGAAACTTTTGTACAGATTCGTGAGAAATGAAGGGATACATTTCTATATATGTAGTTCTGTACAGGTATTCCTGTCTGTTCATTTTGGCATCTGTGCTGTGTATATTTCGCGATTATCGTCCGTGTAGAAGGTTCACCTGATATTCTGGAAATACTCGTACATGAAGAGAAGACAGTGTGGAGTCATGGAAATTCTGTGGAGTAGAACCCCTATGATCCGGGCTCGTGACCGGGGAAATTCATTCTATATCCTCTTGATTGATCGTCACAAATATTTTCTACCCCTGAATAGTATTTTGAAATCATCGCAGAAGTAATGTCTACAGTTACTTGACATGGTATACAGGACAAGCATTCCTGTAAATCCTACATAATAGTTGAATTTATGTATAAATCGTCTGGTTTAAAAATGTAAGTGAAGTGTATGAGAGTCAACTTACTGTATTTACTTAAGTTAGTGCACCTTTTTTCTCAAATTTCAAAAGGTAACAAGGGGTGTGCATCAAAAGTGGGTTTACAGATATTTCACAAAGTTTTAGGAACTTAGGTGTGCATTATACGTATTTCTAATGGAGAAATTCAGAACAAATGTAAAGTAGAAAACTTTTTTGTAATGGAAATAAAGTTGAAAATTGATCAGATTTTTGTTCAATTCATGCCTTTAGTCAAATTTTTTGTTTTTATTTTAAAAATGTTGTGATTATAGATGCACTAAAAATTGGGGTGCGCATCTTACTCAGGGATAATTTTTTAGCAAAATTTCCAAGTCAAAAACCCATGTGCGCACCTTACTCAATGGTGCGTGGTATTTGATTAAATATGGTATTTCCATGCTATTTTTGCAATTGCATTTCCATTTTGAAATACGTTTCATTCATCTGATGCACATCATGTTGACCCCAATTTTGCGTGAACTTTGATACTCTAAACTTGCTGGTAGTGAAAAAATTTGCTAAAAATCAAATCACAGCCGAGATTTCTATGAATCGATGTGTTTCTTCTGATTGTCATGAAGTTTGGGGACAAAACGAAAGATTCATCAAGAAACCAGCGAATCCTAGAAAGACACATTGCAGTTTTTCTTTAAAACTATGAACTCATGAAAAATGATGTCGTTGTAAATGTGAATATATTATGTACGTGAAGTTTACTAAAATCTTTGATTGATTGCTCGAAGTCGGAACCTTGAAACTGATGGCTATTATTGTAGTGCAGGTAACTTTTTATAGTAGTAATCCCTGCTGATTTAATGCACACTTTTTCCTCAGGAATTGATGGGATAAAACTAGATTAATTTTCAAGCAGTGGCTCTGATCTAGTTCGTCGTTACTGCTGGTTTCCGAATGTGACCTGATGTGAGATATAAAAGGCCATGCGGTTTTCTGAGAACCTCTTACATCCGCTAATGCGATGAATTCAAATGTATACCATATCTCGCTTCTGACTCATGAAATATCTTTCCGCGCCGAGGTTCTTCCTAAATGAAAAGAAAGACACATTTGAGACGGTTTCATTGAAAGCACTGAAGGAGAAAGTAATTAACAATCTTGAAATCAGATGAAAAGAAAAGTAAATGAGCCTGCTGTTCTCATCAGAATCGAGGATCTTGACATGAAAGAGCTCTTCATCTTCGTAAGAGCCTCGTTCCTGAAGAACGTAGCCCCGAATTCCCTGCTCACCAGATTTGAAAGGGGTAATAAGACACAAAAAAAGTAAACGAATGAAACCCTTGCCCCGGAAGACGTAAGAAAAATGGGCTTCATGCATACATTAGAAATAGTTTCTGCTAGGGCACAAACCCGTTGATAGCATGCAAATTATTTTCTTTAGCTTGTCAACCCGTCGTCCCACCTTGATCCTCACAAATGGTTCCACGTTTTTGGGTATTTAGGTTATAAAAGACCCCAGAACACGTTTGGGCAATTCCTGCTCAAGATATACAGTACTGTACTTGATGGTCATATTGATCAACCATTAAGAATAATGGATTCGAATGAAAAATATATGATTGAGGTCTATTTTCAATCATCTATCATCAGAAGAAAACCTTCGATCGGGGATGTCGTGTAAATTCAATATTTGGGCCTGCATTCATAACATCTTAGCGCCACAGCATTTCGAACAATTTATCTGGGTTTTTTTTTAACCTGTTCGTAACTATTTTATACTTTTTATGAGTACATAATTCCTTCCATATATTTTTTTTCGTAGACTCCAGTTCGAGGAGAGGAAGGAATTGCAAAATCGCTTCACAAAATTCTTCAGGAATTCCAGGCCCGTAGTAAAATTGTCGCTAGCTAATTGTAATGATCTCCTCTCGAGGTCTTTCCTGTGCATGCTGTTTATAGCTCTTTTGCAAAATGCCAGCTTATTCAAAGGAACTATGCTCTCTTACAGCAGAGACTTTTTTTTCTAGATTTATTTTCCAGACTTCTGGAATAACGGGGATGTGTAATTGAATATTTCGAAATATTTTCGCGAGTGGAAATGTGGAAGCAAACGCTGTTCTTGGTTAAAATAGAAGAGTGGATTATTTCAGAGTGAAATGAATGCCACAACTTCATGTACAGAATTCATCCAGCCCGTGCAAAATGTTTTTCACATTCTAATATGGCAGACAGCTTCGCCCTTAATTTAGGACTGTATTCAATAGTTCATTGTCCTTCCATCGGCGAGTACAAAGGAACAGAAATGAAAGAAAATTTCTCGGTTTCAATTGAATTTATTTTAAAATTTACATCGAAAACTTTCTAGAGTTCAAGGAAAAATTGAGCGCTGCATAGGTTTGTTATCGTTAAATGTCATATCTGTCATGCATTCCTGTAATTCCTGTATTTCAAGTCGTTGAAAACAAAAGGAAAAATTATCTTTCGACCACAGACTGAGCAAACTTTCCGCAAAAAAAAGAAAAAGAACAGAAAATCAGCGAGGTCAGTAGAATCGACTCTTTCGACTTTCTTATGCAATCCTCTCTTCATCCTCAGACGATTGAACCGATGTTTGGGAGAAAATGAAGAGCTTATTTGTGCCCGATTAATTTTTGTTTCATCCCCGCATTTATATCGAACCAATTGGGCTGAAAAAGTAAAAATAAAATAAAACCCTCACTGAAATGAAAGGAATTAAATTTTACAACACTCCGGTAAAAAAAAAAAAAAAGCTTTTTCCGCACCGACGAAGACTGCGGGATGGAAAATGAATTTGCTGTCCTCGTCGTCGTCGTCGTCGTCATTGCCGCTCGTCGTCGTATACTCCTGTGTCCTCCTATATGCCCCTCCCCTCCCCCTTTCCTGTCACTGTCGACTGACGAGGGCAAAAGGCGCAGCTTTAATGGACCCACGTTCTGGCCTCGTCCGTGATTCTGCTGCTACGGTTAATTAATTCCGGATGGGCTTGTCCTCCCACCGTGAAATTCTAAACCGGGCTTCCAAGCGCGTATACATTCACGACACACCCCCGGTTTCCACCCCCATTTTCCGGCCTTTGTGTCCGGGGATTTTGGTGGTGCAGGGGAGGAATGGCACTGATAACTTCCGAACTTCAGCTGTAATCTCATCCTCGAAATACTCGGCGATTTTATTTCCCCTTCATGAGAGGAATACAAAGAAAACTCAGTTTAACCCATGTGAGGCGAAATGGGGATATTTTTCCAAATGTTTTTTCCACTGGGCACTGAGAACAAAAAAAAAACTACTTTCTTACTAAGGGCTAAGTTGGGGAAAAGTCAGAATTTTTTACTAATCCTCAAGAAAATTTTCAATGAAAATTTAAAAAAAAAAAAACTTGCTGGGGGCATTTTTTCCTGCATTCCTGGCATAGGATTTGCATGGAAAAATCTTGGAAACAAAAGAAAATTCACCTCCTGAATTTTTCCTGATTTAGGCCTCCTCAACCTGGGCGCATTTAATTTCAGTAACCTTGGGTCAAACTGAAATGCGCTGCCCAATAAGGATTGTTTTTGATGTGTTATGAAATGCTTTTGGAATATTTCCTGAAGATTGATATCTTCAGGGAATATTCCGAATTATATAAGTTTTTGTGTTCCTGATTATTCCAGTTGCTTCTCAGCAATTGTGGCGCGACCGTGAGCGACATCTAGTCGTCTTGCGGTGCGATTTCATTTTCATTGGGCGACATCTAGTCGACCCACGACTCCTAAACGTACCTTTTTAGAACCTTTGTTTTCTTTTAAGTGGAGGACTTAAAAAGGACTAAATCCGGAGGAGTTGGACCCGCGTAAATTAAAGTCATTGGAACCCAGTTTGACTTTACGCGACGGGCCTGGAAAAATCCAAACTCTGCTGCACACTGAGAAAGAACCATCTGCCATCCAAGGATTAAGCATATTCTTCATGGCATTTTAAAACTTATTTGAACAAATTGTTCAAAAGATAAACTGGATGTTGCATAATGACCATGTTGATTCATGTTTTAACTCTTGGACAGTGGCAGCCTCCTTTCCATCCCAGGGCAAAGTCAGACTTTTTCCCAGTGGGTGTGCATTATATTTTTGTGCAAGGTTATGCAGCCCCTGCCAGGTGGGGGAGGGCAAAGTCGGATTTTTTCCAAGGATAATGAAATGCTGGGATAGTCCTAAGTTGGACTTTTTCTGTATTGACCAGGGCTCCTGGCTTTCAAGCTTAAATTTATTCTTTGAATGGGGAAACAACACAAGGCCAGGGGAAAAAAGGGAGTCTTGAAGTTTTTATTTTTTCAATGTTCAGGTGAAATTTTTCTGTGGAAAATTAAAAAAAAATGCCAGGATTTTTCCCGACTTTGCCCTGCACACACTGTTGCGGCTTCCAACAGTTTTTTAAATTCCACTCTTGAGTGCAGCCAAAATTGGTGAAAAAAGTCCAACTTTGCCGCAGAACGGTTAATATTGCCCAAAAAGAAGATCTATTCATGGCCTAATATGACGCTGAAAAATTTTATCTACACTGAAGGAAAAAGCAATGCTTCTTCCGCATCTGAACTGGCAAATTCCACCTCAAGTTTCTATATAATCGTTAAAAAAAATCTTTCCTGCTTTAGACAGGATGGGAACTCAGGACGTCTACATGAATTATGGAAATTACTCAAAAACCTCAAGATATGACATTTCTCAATCTAGGAAAAATAGGAAACTTCTCCAATGGGTTATTATGATAAATCCTGCATGCATCCGATCAACATTATTCATGTTTCTGCGCTCTCCGACATTCTGGGCTATGATAATTTGAAAGTCTGGCGGAAAATCCGAGAAGTGACTGTGTCGTCTACTGTCTATTTCTTCATAGTAAAGAGGAGAAAGGCACTCAAACTTTTTGAGTAAGCTTGTATGAAAAGAAGAGAAAAACGTGTTCTTATAGCAATACGCACCTAATTGAAATTTCTTTCGCAAGGTTCCGCGGCACTTTTCTCTGGGAAGAGGGCTTTTCATTATTAATGTTCGAAAGTACTCCATTTTCAGTTATTCAGTCGGAAGAAACACTCGTGTACCACAAGCCTCTTCAAACATGAAGAAAACTATAGAAAACAGTCATTCCTGCAAAAATGTTACTGCAACAGTCTGGTCATTGATTAGCAGTGATCCTTGCTCTTTATCTATTATTCTGGTTGATTTTTTTTTTACGGTAAATGAGTCTTTTATTCAGCAAACAAGATGGGTTATGTGTCATAGTTAGTTGGTGTTGGGGGCTCCTGCCACGGTAACACAAGAGCTAGAAGACAGCTGTGGAAATTAGGAAAAATTTGAGAATTGAAACACAGATTCATCCCGGGACTGGGGCCAGGAATTCTGGGTAGAATTCTTAAGTTAAAAAGAAGATATAATTTGAGTGTCCCAATAAAAAGCTGAACAGTAAATCAAGACAAAAGTACTTCAGACAAATAAGTTGTAAGTCAAAAACCTCTCAGAGAACTTCTCGTAAAAACGTACTGCTTTCTCAACAGCTAGAATCAGACTGGTGGGGATTTCAGGGATAAAAGGGGTTTTTATTAGTTCATTTTCTGGTCCTTGATCAAGGACAGGTAAATCTTGGAGGCCTGGGATTGGCCAATAAAATCACATCAAAGACATCTTGGCGCCAAGGCGCTCAAATTTTGGGGGTGGGGAAAGTCATTGATGGTTTTCCTTGGTTTTTTCTGCATGGGTGGTTTTCCACCCAATTAATATTTTTATGGCCAATAAAATCACATCAAAGACATCTTGGCGCCAAGGCGCTCAAATTTTGGGGGAGGGGAAAGTCATTGATGGTTTTCCTTGGTTTTTTCTGCATGGGTGGTTTTCCACCCAATTAATATTTTTAGATTGATCATTTAGGAGGGGATGCACAGCAAGTTCCCAACAGTAGGTCAGCCATGTTAAAAAAAAACAACGTAGCAAACATTAGCTTTGACTACAATTTCTACGAGTCCCTGGAGCAAAGTAAAATAAATCCCCCACGGACAAATCGAAGGTCATCGTTACCACGTTCATTGAGTATATCGTGCAACACGAACAACAGCGTCTTTAACAATAAATCCAGAATCGCCTCTTTCAATTGTTGAATGAAAGTCCCATATGAAAACGTTTCCGCGTTCGGCAAATGCTTCTTTTTCCATATATACCCCTGCGTACAAAATCTTGCGAAGTGAAGGGGAAAATCCCAACGCATTCATCATGCCTCCGGCAGTACGTTTGCGCATGTTGCCTTTTTGCTCGATCTACCTACTTCATGCCATACTTGCATATGTATTTCCCTTTCTTCTCCTTCGGGTGGGGCCTTTATTTGTAGCTGGCCTTCGCCTGCACCCGCAATACCTCACAGAGAGAAAGTAAGTGGAAGAAAATGAGAAATAGAGGAGAAACAAAAAGAAGAGAAACTAAAGGTTCCCCGGTCACACCAGTGTTTTTTGGGACCAGCACACGTCATTAGGCAGACGAGTGCCTGGAACACGGGTTGCGATAAATATCCGGAATTGAAGAACTTCCGCAGTTTTCCACCTAAAAAAAAATTTATACGGTATAGAATAGTCGGGGTTCATTTTATTTCTCGACTTGCTGCGCGAAGAAAGGCCTCCATTTCTGTATATATATATATATATATATAGAGGTCAAAAGAGGCAATAAGAATAAAAAGGATAGCACGGGCATTATACGTATGTCAACACTAACTAAAACATTCCTCTCTTTTCATGTTCTTCCAAAAGCATTGTCTATGTGGTATAAATATTTCCTCAGCCTCAAATTCTTGAAAAGTATTTAAATATAAGTGAGCTCATGGTATTATATTTGTGTTTATGTCACGAAGACGAGACTTGTCTTCAACACACTGGAGTTCAACTGATGAAATTCTCTGCGAAATTTCTCAAATATCTGGACTTTGCATGCAAACGAAGCCAATAAGGCAGAGAACCCGCCAAGTTAATTTTCTTGTCGGTGTGCAGCTCGTGCCACAATACCTACATATAAAACTAAAATGTGTTGATCCTCTTGGACTTGGAATAAAACAAACATTCCCAAAAAAAACAAAATCATAAGACTCTTCAATTGCTTTGTCAATAGCAATAAGGACCGTTTTTTTCTGCCGATCTCAGTGTCAGAGCCAATTCAGTTTTGAAAATATAGAATTGACTCGCTTGGCTCACAATATATAAATAGATATACTCGTAATAAGTCAAATAATATCGCGGTATTGCATACTTTTCTGTTGGAAGTTTGTCGAAAAACCTTACACCTCTCATCGTCGTAAAAATGCTTTATTTAAAAAAAAAAAGTTTCAGAGAAAGGCTTTCGTTGTCTCCCTTAGTTCAGATTTTTCTTTATTTTTTCTTTGCGAAGACAAACTGCGGGCAAAGGAGTATGTTCTGACTTGATGATGACCTGCGAAAATGAATATTAGGCTCTCTTTCATAAACATATTATTTCAGATCTGGTTGAACAAAGAAAACTAGGAAAGGTTTGAATTTTGAACAAGGTGGAAAGAAGATCACACATAGATTTTGAGGCCAAATAATCGTCAATTTAGAATAAATATCATTGGGGAAGAAGAAGACATAAATTTAAATGATGTTTGTTTGGAATCTATTCTATATCCGAGCACATCAGTCATACACTCATATGATTGATTACACCAAAAAAAGACGGTGACAGTGGGTGAAAAAGTCGATTCTTCGAGGAGTCATGAGCCCAAACCTGAAATAAATTCTCGAACGCTGCCAGCATTTATGGACAAACATCACTCATTATTTCTTGGCATGGAGGACGAATAACACCGAAGTACCACACGTACCTGAGGCTGGTCCTGTCCACAGAGAATCAAGAGACTGCTGTGACGCAAAATGTGCTCGAGAAAGTGTATTTTTTTCCGCCAAACATGTGTGTGATGGTCCTCGAAAAACAGTACAGAGACTCATCTTGACCAATAATTAATGACTCGTGGAACCAAAGTCCACACTGAAAAATCTTCTGTCACCCAAGCCCTGAAAACGTATACGAAAATATTTGTCAATGATTCTTGAAGGATTCTAGCGGCTGTCAGATTGAGGTCAACGAGTAATGAACCAAAACTTGAAGCTTCAGGCGAAAAATCGAGCCTATTTAATGCACACTTTGAATCGAATTTATATGGTGAAATATGTCGGGAAAAATATTGAAAATTTACCAGGACATTTAAAATGATGCTACGCTGTTCATTTATTTTCCCGAAGATCTGCCTATCAATGAATTGCACCAAGTTAAAGATCAGAAAAAAAATCAGGCAACCTGATGGAACATTCAGATGTTCATGAAAATAATCCCGAAATTTAATTGTTCCATATACAATTATCGTCATTCAAGATTTAAAATAAAAATACCGAAGAATAAAAGCAATCTTCTTTGAGAATGGGAATGTCATTTATGATGAGGTGAAACTACTTTCAATATTATTGCACAATTCAAATCAGTATCAACAAGCAGCAAAATACTATTTCAAAAAAATTGACAGCGATTTTTCAAGAGGTTGGACAAATTCCATTGACACATCGCTGATGTCGCAATTATTATAAATAATGTTATTTTTAGAGGTATTCTTTTTTGAATTTTGGTAGAAATTCGACTGGAAAATCAATGAAAGCTGCTATATAATTTGGTGGATAATTGATCATCGTCCCAAAAATGAGAGTTCCAGGTTTTACTCTGTTTTAATGCATGTGTATTCCTTTTAAATTTTGGTAGAAATTCGACAAGTAAATCAATAAAAGCTGCGAATTTGGTGGATAATCCACCGTTATCCAACAAATAAGATAGTTTTACTTTTATTTGCATCACAACTTGTAACAAACCCAAAATTTGAATCGAATTTTTTCCCCCTCTGCTGGTGACCTGCAGTAGTGAACATCGAAGTGTAAAACTGACACAGCCTGTGTCACAAGTCTACAATAAATCTGAATACTTAATTCCCGTGTTTGAAAAAAAAAATGGAACAAAGAGCTTGAACCTCTTTCAACCTCTTTTATCCTGAGGATAATCCCATTCTTAGCCCACTCCAAAACGCAGAACGAATATATCAGAGCAGCCTCACTTGAATAAGTCATAATGCATGCTGAGCTCGTACGCGCCTTTTTTTCTTTTCTCTCAGAACGGGTAAATCGTGGGAAATGTCGCGGTATTCCGGATGTGAAGCAGTTGACGGGACAAAAGGAACAAGTAGTGCCTCCTTTATCCCTGCATTCAACCCTTTTCATCATTCAGCCTATTTTTTATTTTTATTATGGATGATATCTCGAGAAATTCTGCATTCTTGCTGCTAACAGCTGCCCAGAAATAAATGGCAGATGCCGCGCAAACGAGGGTTCCTCAGCTTGACAGCAACAGCGTATATCCGGAAAAATGGCGTAATTTTGCAGGGAATGTAACGAAAGATTCATGTACATGTACGGGATTCCTCACAAAAGACTTTTTGCGATGGATAATTAATTTTGGCATGCGAATGTCTCCGGTGGAAATGGCATATATATTTACTGGAATACAAGACGCCAACGGGGTTTCAAATTGCACTTCTGCTCGCGTGTGCCTCACAATGGAGCCGAATGTATAAATTTACACTGATGAACATAATTATCATGAAGTCCTCTCATGAATTAGCACATTCAATTTCCTCCTGTTCGAACGACAGGATTTTTGTTTTAGTTGGAAGTTCAATTTTTTCCTCACAAATACCCACAAAAATCCAGATTCTGACTCTCTACTTGTGATATATAAACAGGAATTTTGTTCACAAGTCCTCGAATCGGATTCTTGGATGAATTTTTTCGACAGTACTTGAATTCAAGGTTCTCTCAGCTAAGAAAAAAGTCAATGAATGCATCAAGAACACCCTTAATTTGCGGCTAATTCAAAAGGATTTTTTTTGACGAAAAAGTATCAGAGAATTTATTTTAAAGCTGAAGTGTACCTTGAATAGCATCAATTTTGAATATTATATCGCATTTGTGGAGCATCCATTCAGTCGTTCAAGCAAGACGTGCATTCTTTTATTCATGCTGGAAAATGCACATGATACATCTTGAATAAAGCCTTGAATTTATGACGCCGATGCATCAAGTCAGTAAATTTATGGGGCGGGTTTTATTTATCTCCTCGAAGCGTTCAAGAATTTCCAACAAATTTTCAACCATATGGCGAAAAAGAAATCTGTAAGGTATTCGTCTATACTCCGCGTGAAAGTTGAAATCCTCACTATAAATCAAAAGTACTGTTTTGAAACAGCCGACACGGGAAATTGAACCATAAACATATCTTAAATATTCTGCATTCGGCTTTTTTAATGAAATGTCAAAATAGCATTTCCTAAAATATAAAAAAAAAATTCATGTCGAAGTAGGATTGGTCTCACTGGGCGGTGTCTTACTTCGCAGCGAAACACGTGCATCAAGAATATGCTGCAAGGCTTCTATATTGATTGAAAGTTCTCAAGGGAATTTCGCAGAATTTTTAAAATAAGGAAGGGAGGCAACCCGTTCTTTTCTGCTTCTCTTCCGACGCATTTGCATGAAATAAAATTCGCGAAGATCCTTTGGACGCAGAGGAACTCGGGGCGGGGGTGACACGACAATACGGCGCCACATATTTTACGCCATAAGGTGCACCCACATCGATCCTGTCAAAATTCTTCCCAGGATGAAAAAAAATATATATATACATATACTCGCGCATTTCACCCGACATGAAGTGAGCCGCAGCTTCTTATTAAATGAGACAGCATTCATGTGATTTATATTCGCGCAGAATTTTAGCAGAAAAGAAGGTCTGAAGCACAAAACATCTCTCTGAAAATGTAGCAGCAGCTGTATTAATTCCGCTTCAGAAACTTTTCAAAAATCATGAGTTCCGAAGCAGCAGATATTCCTGCAAACTTCATGAAAAATAATCAACACAGCAATTTATCAAAAAAAAAAAAATGAAATTCGCAGAGAAAAATACCCGTTTGCGACTGCTTGCCACCTATTTCGCAAAGATGATAGCCCGCGAAGCCCTTAATTTCCACGATATTCTTTCCAAATTCGAGAGAGAAACTTTTCAAATTTGCTCTTTTCTTTTCCTGACGAAGAAAAACCTTGGAAAAAAGACTGTTCGTTTTGCTGAGCTGTCAGGTTCCACTCATCTGTCACTTGGGATTAACAACAGGTCAGTGCGTATAGTTTGAAAAATTCTGCGGAACACTGAGTCCATGGGTACAAAGACCACTTGGGTTATTTTTGCAGAAAACCTCAGTACTGTTATGCACGTGACGCAAAATTTTAATGGAAGGACGCCTCCCATTGGAATTTACTTATCCCCCACACGACAAATTAATTCAAAACATGTGGGAGGAATCACTAAAAACGTTACTCTTCGCGATTCATTGCAATGAATTTGAATTTACAAACTATGGCAAAAATCATGAAACGCATTACCAGCATCAGTAGCTCACATGGTTAAAATCTTTCAAAAAAAAATCCTAGATAAAAAACGCCATTTTATATAATAAAGATAAAAACTGCCAATTCATCTTGAGATTATAAAATTTTGAAATTGATCAGGCACAAAATAGTGCTGTATTATTTAAAAAAAAATTACCGGTCATTTTCGACTAGTTGCAGAAAACGTGAAATGAGTTCATTTTTTGAACTTTTGGCGACTGATGCTTCCTGTTCAAAATACTGTAGCGGAATACCTACTTGAGAAAAATGTCCACAGTCGCGGGTATTCCATTATTAACTGAACTGCTCAATATGACATGTCTATTGCAAAGCTGAAACTTGAAATTGAACAAAAATTTAAAATAAGTTTCCCTTATAAATCTCTTGGTTGTGACTTGTGCCGAGTTCTGCGCAACGGAACAAAAAAAGGAGCGGCCGAGAAACCGAGAAAATCCTGCGGAGCTTCAACAATAAATGTCTCCGACGGGTTCAGCAGCTTCTGAAACTGGCACGTCTTCTGACACCCTAGGTTCATCTTTCTGTCACCTTACGACTGGCTGAAAAATCTCTGCACGAAGAAAAAATGTAAAAATCCAAATAAAAAGAAAAACTGAAAGTCAAACCCTGGAAGCTGCTGCAGGGAAATCCGTTGAAAATAAAAGGGGACGAAAGCAATATATAGAAGACTAGGTTTTAAAGAATCGTCGAAACTATAGAAGAAAGACGGAAGTTGTCAGCATTCCTCGTCAGCGACGAAGATCGTCTTTGAAACCGGATTTTTCCCCGCACTTGTAAATTCTCTAATTTTTTAAATAAGAAAAATATTAAAAATATACTCGGAACGAAGTTGAGCATACATCCTCTCGTTTTTACACAAGTGAAGTTTTTCACAAGCTTGGCGAAGATTTTCGTCAAGTACTTGTGTAAAACACGGTAGTCAAAGCGGAGGGAAATCGTTTCTTCTTCTCACCTGACGTGTTTCCCCAACAAGAGATCTTCATCAAACTGCTTTCAACTTGAAGTGTGCTGCACATTTTACCATCGCAGTCTCCATCATTCCGTTCCTGAAATAATAAATACGGATTCATGTTTCAGCATGTGGATCTTTCGAAGAAATTCAATGCAAGCATGCTGCCGTATTAAAAATAAAATACAAGATATGAAAGTAACGGTGTTCAGTGTCAACCTTCTCATCTTCAAAAATATAGTCAGATATATAAAAATATATTTGACTATTGACGCCCCCTGATAAGCCATCATCGTTGGTAACTGCCAATTCATTAATGAAAGCCAATATATCTCCCCTAATGATACAAGCATAGGAAACTCATTCGCCATCCGTAAACAAATATGGACAACTCAAATACATTCCTGCAAATCATTTGGTGTTGCAAATTCCGCAAAGAAAGTACGGTACACGTGTCTGTGAGAGGTATCGAATAAAAAATAAATAAATACGTAGATATACGCAACGCATCCCAGTGTTATTCTTATCGTTTTGTAGAAAAAAGAGCTTCATTTTCCATTTCACTTCATTTTCATTTTCTTTCCAGCTTTTTTATGCAAACCATCGACCGCCAACCCCAATAAACTGCCTCACAAAGCTTATCCAAATTTGACTGTAATACGTAAAACGTTCAAATGGGGATTCTAGCCTTTTTGTCGTCTTCAATCGCGGAGATTTGGACGCGAAATTTAATGTATTCAAGAGAAATTTCCATCCCTTAATCTGCAACTTTATTCTGTTCAGTTTCATCAATTTAAATGTCAAGTATGAAAATTACTAAAATTAGCAATAAATGCATCACCATGGGAACCACGAACACCATGCCAGACGCAAACTTTTTCCATCCAATAAATTATTTTTGTTTATTTCTAAATTAATCTTTTCTTGTTAAATGTCGCTTCACCTATATATAGAAGGTTTTGAACATTTCATTTTCCTTGTAACGTTGAGATTTCCCAAAAAAATCTTCATTAATAAGTTTAAATATTATCTATCTTTTGTATGTTTCATTGGATATTCTAAAAATGGTGACAAATAATTTGCTCGTAGGTTTGATCAGCAGCCTCGATTTTTTGGGGAACCAAAATCAACAAGAACCCTGCGCAGCATTCATAATTTTAGCAATAAAATCATGTGTAATTTTAAGAAAAGCTTCAGTCTTCCCAGCAAAACGTGAACACACAGCATCAAAATTGAAGTCAGAATAATGAGCATTTTCGCAGCTTCTTTAGCAAATTATGCATCACTATGAAGTATGAACAGCAGGTAATTTTCCGATGCGTATAGAAAATCTGACCGTGTCTTTTCAACCGCCTGGCGGAACTTGCAAAATAAAAAAAATATCGCGAACGATGGCATTTACTCATCCACAGATTCCCAATTTTTCGCCACACCTTGCTCAGCTTTATATTAGGAACCACCGCTTCCCGTCGCACTCTCGTTATTGAATGCAGTATAACAATACATAAAAAAGAAAGTAAATAATAAAAACGCCATTCGATCAGAAGCCGGGGCTTTGGCAAAGGCGAACAAGTGCCAGAACCATTCGTCCGACTCGTTTGTCACCGGAACGTGTCGCCGGAAGTGTGACAAGGATACATGGGACCAGCAGCAGGTGAAACCCCCGCTGCAACGTCCACCAGGATTATCTCAACAAGCTTTTCCTCTTTACACCCGACCTAACCCGTAACACTCGTTAATCCATCCAAGTCGGTTTATGCTTCGACTTGGATTCGTTATGCTTCGATGAATGCGGACGAGGAAATGACAATGAGAAATAATGCGGGATGTATATGCAGTAATACGAGAAACCCGTCGATTTTTCGGAAGTCCTCTTGATGGATCTGATGTGATTCGAAAATGCATCCGTATATCTTGACGATTGCACGTGCAAGGACTTCTTTTTTCTCCATCCTTGCTAAATTTCCTTCTTTAGAGTTTTTTTTATCTTGAAATATTTCAGAATAGAAAATATGTACTAGACTTTTTGATAGAAATTGCAATACTTGCATTCGCTGCATGGGCATCTTCACTCGAGGAAGAATAGATGAAAAATATTTTCAAGATTATCATGATGAGGTTCCTTCTGCAAAAAAAAATTATCGTTTTCACGTCATGATTAGCTGTATTTCGTATAAAATCCAACGTGAACCTGCACATTCTGCAGTGGTCTTTATCCGATTTATACAGCTTTTCATGACTGCTCCATTGATGAAGAATCTTGATTTGCCCCTCATCTATCAGCATTCACAAGGTTCACAAACCCCCCCCCCCCCAATACATCCATTTGACACGTTCTGTGCCAACAAAAATTGAATCTTTATGCATGTATTGGTATAAAAGACAATGCGTCAAAGTACTGTACATGGAATTGCATGACTATTATAATGAATTGTTATCCATTTTTTCCAAAAATTGAAGAATCGGGCCAGAAGGCAATTACTAAGAACAAATTTACGCACAAGGTGTTCAGGCTGTCTCCAGATAATTTTTAAGCTATTTAAAAATTTGGAAACAAATTAACTGAAAGGAGTTTTTATGACATGCAGCCTATAGTCCGTCAGTATGAACTATTGATGACATGTTGAAATTTTCTGATGGTTCTACTCTTGATGGGCTTTTAAATGGTTGGTGTAAAGGACCTTGCGGAAAAAAGCTGGTATATTGAGGTAAATACAAGAATGCGTTGGTAATTTGTTTTATTTTTTGCAGACGAGACAAAATGCGCTATCAGACTCAAAAGATATAAACAGTAAAAATCAAATGTACTTCAGTTTCACGAGGTGTTTTTTGAAATTTAGGAAGAGCGCGACTGTAAAAAACAAAGAAGACGGTTTTATATTCTGCAGCTCTGATGTTTCCTTCTGAATGCCGTAAAGTCTGAATGCAAATTATGAGTGCCCTAAATTCTAAAATCAAAATATTGTGATCGTTACTATAACTGGGACAAATTCCTGGTGAAAATTGGCTACTTTCCGTTCTATTTCCCCACATGAAGTTTTGCGTGCATTAGAGTCCCCAGCAACCCATCAAAATGACTCGCTGTAGCGAAGTGAAAATATGGCGAGAGACTGAAAATTATTGAGAGTAAACTTCAGCACATTTTGGCACGGCGCCGGGAACCCGTCGAGGCTTTGCGAAACCGAACATGTTGCAACACCCTGAGGTTCCCAAAAGTATTCATCAAGTTCTCAAATTGTGTTCTGACTCCACCAACAGAAGTTCACAGAAAAGGGTGAAGGCAAAAGAAGACGAATGATGCGACTCGATGAGTTGTAGTGATAAATCAAATCCCTCTTTTGACAATGTTGCAAACTTTTAATTTTCCTCGTGTTTCTCCCGCTGATGCATAAAGTAAATAGCGTGAAATAAAATTGTAGACTTCTGGAACTTTGAATTTTGAGCATTCTCGGAATTAATTTTTGGTGGCAAAATTGTGTGATTTTGACGATCGACTCTCACTCCTCAGCAAAATACGATTAGATGTCACTCGCCGGGGATGTTATTTTCACGTTGAATTTGTACAACACGTTTTCGCTATTTTAATTGTGATAGCTGCGATATCCGAATGATATCAACAATATTTGAAGAGACATACAAAAATATAAAAAATCTTGATTATTTCCAAGTTTCAACGCTCATCTGCGTTCCATCACCTAGACAAAACTCAAGATTGTATGAACAACTGAAGAATTTATTTACAACCGTAACATTTTCAGACGATTCGGTAACAGTAAACGAGCCTTGGATCCATAAGAGCCACGAAATGCTGAATTAAAAGAGTGAAAATCACTGATTTCTGTTAGAACTCTCGGAAATTTCCAGTAGTTCGCAACATGAGGAGTTATCAAGACTTTCCCTAAGCGTACACGTATATAGAATTACAGTATATCGAAAATTACGTATGCTATTTTCCACGGCATGAGACCATCTTGTTTCAGAAAATCAGTCAGGATATCAATTGAACTAATGATAAACACAACAGTAAAAGCCACATGAAAACTTTTTTGCGTGAAAATTTTCCTTCAAATGATTCTTGTGACGATTCCATGACCATTGGGACCATAAAACTACATACAGTTTTAAAGAAAATTAAACAAGCTTCCATTTGGTACTCTTTTCATTGCAACTGCTCAATTTGTTACCAAGCTATATTCCAAGTCAAAAATCCGTTCACTTTCTTTGGCCCATCCTGTACAGGCAATCCCCTTCTTTTGGGTTCCTATATATACATTACCACTGAAAATATTGAATTAGTTGTTGTGGGCGCCCCGCAGCAATGGATCATCCTGCTCTATAATTCTATTTGCGGTGGGGGATTTTGCCGCCTTGTTTTTGATTTATCGAAAAAAAAGTGGAAGAAAAGCAGCAGCAAGGCAAAAAAATCAAAACAAATACAGGGGTCTAGATTTTCTGATTGAATCAGACACGTGGAAGGCGGAAAAAGGAAAATAAACTGCAGAACTTTTTTTTCTCCGCTGGTCCTTTTCTAAGAAATGTTTTTTTTTTGCGCTCAGTAGTATTCTATGCCCAGCTAGGCCTAGGGGTATTTCCAAGTAATGCCACACCCTTCGAGTGCGGGTCACACTTTCCACGTGCACTGGTCAGTACCGCGATTTTCCAAAAAATAAAAAATAAAACGGTGTCTTGCATTTATTTTGGGCTTTTAAAAGTTCTCTTTGTTCTAATTTAATTCCGGGTTTTCTTTTTGCACAATAGAATAACCTCCATCTTCGAGCTGACGAATTTTTTTTTGACACATGAATATTCTGAATTTGTATTGCCTCTTTTGCGCAGATTATTTGCTATACAAGATCAAAGCAGTTTAGGCATTCTTAGAAAGGAAATATCATTTAGAAATGTTTGCGTCAGATAATTTAATTTTCGGTAATTATAGGTTTTCACGACGCAAATATTTATTTAATCCTGAAACACACTTCTGTGATGTGACTGAGGTTGATTGCTTTTAATGGTTTCCACAAACTTATTCAAGATAAAACGAATCCAAGTATATATTTTTTAGAGTAGTGCGCTATTTCTGGCATTTTATTTAATCACAATAAACTTTTCTGTTGTTTTTGAGCCTCCATATAAAGATCGAGAGATCCAGCAAAGGTTTCGTGAAATAATGAATAGTTTTTTTTCTTTTCAGAAGAGAAAAATGAACAAACTCGTATCTTCAGATCTTTTCGTGGAATGGGTTAGACGTTAGATAACTCATCCAAAATCAGAACATATATAGTAGATGATACTAGTATGTTCTCGGTATTCGAAATTGCTATTGGAAAAAGTTGGCCCTTTTCGGTTCGAAATGAAATCCGAGCGTCGACAGCAAGCCTTGTAGCACGATTTCATTTTGACCGATACAGGAAAGATAAGAAGTATAACGTGGTCATCACAAAGCACTTTATGAGATGAGATGAGACTCCTTCATTTTTTTCGTTTCATCTAGGCAGAAGAAAAGATGTGAGGATGAAGAAAAAGGCCTGAGTTCTGAGTTGAATCGAGTTTCTTCGAAGAAAATGAAACGTCTGATTCATGATAAAGATTTCCATCAGTGCATGCCGGAAATGTGAAACTTTTTTTGCGCGTATTTATGATATTTTTCAACTGTTAGGAAAATATTCGAATTGAAACAAGACGTGCTTTTCTATCTCAATACATGTACATCTCCTGGTTTCCCTGCAATGAGATCAAATTGTATGTTGCAGATCTTCTCATAGCAAATTATTGCTAATAAAGAATTCAGTTTTATTACCTCCTTCAGCCCTACAACTAGTCTCAATATTTTTTAAGGCTCGATGCACTTAATTTTTGGCATCACGAAGGTTAATTTTTAGTTCTGAATGCATGATTAATTTTACTGCATTCCCACACATATAAAGAACTTGGGTATCTTGTGCGACCTTTAGTGAGACACGCAGCTGACTTTTTCAGTTGAAAAGGTATAAAAATACTGATACAGTATTATAAGAAGCAGTGAACATTTTTCAGTGATTTTTTTTTTGCTATCGAAAAACCAAGAGATTTGACTGCTGGCAAATTGAATTAATGCCAAAATAAAATATGAACTTACTTTCCTCTTATTGTTTGTTGTATATTATATTGGAAAGGTTATGGATTTTATAACCACTAATTAAACTATGACAAGCACCAGCACATTGAAAAGTTATTTATTGAGAAAAATGAGAGTGTGACCCAAACTTGTGGGCATCGGGACTGAGGGAAAATGCCGGCTAATTTTCAAGACCCATTGTTAATAAAAACTTGCGTGAAATACAGTAATTTACCATCCGTAATCGGTGACTTCAACGAAAAATTGGAAAATTTCTTGCGCTTCAAGAGACCAAACTAAAATAGAGTCACATTGAACATTTCACGACGAAAATATAGACAAATGTCTGCAGAATACGATGCAACGATTTCACGTAAATTCGCATGATTCATTTTATTTTTGGCAGAACCGTTAGCCATACTACAGTACAGCATAGCATTCGAGATTACTAAGTCAATGAATAGATGTTACGAATAATAGACTGATCGCTGTGAAAAAAAAATCATCGTCCTTCTATTGAGACACCGGCCGCTCTACTCGTCATTCTCGTCACTTGATGCTGATGTCAAACTTTTTCGTCGACACTTGCTGCAATCCTGATGGAATTTCTTCTTGGCCACCCCATTCTATTCTTTTCCCCAGCCTCTCTGATAAAACGAAGCGGAAAAATAGAGGTAAAAAAAAGAGCAAGAATAGCAAGCCATAACAGTCCGAGCACCGAAAAGAGATGAGGTGAAATGGCGGACATTTTTCTTCAGGTCGCGTCCATCTCCCACCAACAGCGAAGTGGAAGTAAACCAACATTCTTTTACCACGCAAAAAAGAGGCCCTTGGCCCAGAGGTGCTTTTGCTGTCTCACTGGAGAGTTGTATAATGCACAAAAAAGCAGTTACACTTGCCCCACTTCTTTTTGAAAAAATAAAAAATGAAAATAAGAAGCTAGAATCACTGCATCAGCAGGATAAAATTGAGATAAACAAAAAAACCATTGCCCAGATTTTAAGCAGGAAATCAAGTGCCAATGAAAGCTATGCCGCAGTTTAAACATCAGAATCCAAACCTATAATATCAATTGATTTTTGATTTCCAGAAATTACTGTCAAATATTGCAAATTACCTTTAGATCAAATTATTGTTCAAGGGTGACCAGCACAATACTTGAGGCCAAACACTGTCATGTTATCCAGGAAATACTTGGGTTTGTTTCCAAGACCTCTTTTTAAATTGCACCTTACTTCAAGGAAGCAAGCAAGGTTTTCTCCTTGCAGCTGTTCCCCTTGTTTTGAAATCTCTCTTTGCATGTCACCCCAGGTTAAAACAGCGTGATGAGCTTTTGTCCTCTTTAACTAATAAAACTCCCCCTCACTCTTGACAGTGACAAATGTTATCCGCGCACATATCTGCGCCGCCGCACCTCTGAAATACAAATTTTGGATTTATATGCAATACACAACGGATTTGCATATATATATATATATTGTTGTGTATCATGTTTTTGGATATTTCACTTCATGAGGTCCTTGCCCTCATGAATATATTGCGGGATACCTTGTTCATGATCCACATACCTTGTTGTTGACCTGTATACCTGAAAAGCATATATATTGCTGAGTAACAATATTTTCCTCAGATTTAATCCTGTGTTGACCATGGTTAATTCTCAGAGAACCTTGTGTACATTTAACAAGATTCTCTTAAGACTTGTCTGTTTACTTGTTGTATTTGTTTGGAATGAATTCAGTTGTGAATAAAATATATCTTTTGTATATATATACTTGGAATTGTTTTATTATCAGACAACAGTCATCAAATATACTTGTGATTAAAGTGAAGAAGATTCCAATGATGCCAAAATGCTATTTTTTGATCACAATTTTATCTGACCTTCAAAAAAATTGAGGGTTACGTTTCCCAAAAATATTCAGCTTGTATAAAATAACTGAATATTCCTTGAGAAGTTGTGAAGAAAAATGAACTATTCGAAAATGGAAGCAGGTGACATAAAATTGAATCATGCATAAAAGTCACCAATAAAATTCCTCTCAGGTATATATCCCGCGGAAAGAAACCTCAGCCCAGCATAGCAACATTCTTGTAGATATTTCAACAGTGATTCGTCACCCAAGGTGTACACGTGGTACTACGGAATAATGCAAACCCCATCCAGGAAAAAATATCAGGCCTATGCTGGAAATGAAAATTCCTTTTGGGGCCATCGCTGTATAGGCTAGCATAGAAAAGATGATTCCCTAGTGTTCCAGAGTCCAGACTGACCTTTTCGATGCAGTAAAATACCAAGTTTCTATACGCCTTCTATATATTCGCAGCAATAACATGGTTTACTACTGGATTTTTTTTTTAATTGGAAAATTGTGAGTGCTCACTTCGTGCAAGTGAAGTTATAAAAACGAAATAGCATATTAGTTTCAATAGCTTTTCCAACTCAAATTCATCCATCATTCCTTCTGTCGACGTGATTCCCTCTCTCTTCTTTCAATTCACCCGAAACACATTTTGCGTTACAGTGAATTCCACCGAGTTAACGACTCTCCAAATAAAAAACCCAAAAATTGCTGGGCTATTCAACCGACTAAGATGGGTTTATTCGTCTGAATCTTAGAAGAGAAAGCCTAGAATAAACACAAATCCGAAGTTCATAGCGATAATTTTTTACGATGAAACTAAATTCATCAAAAATCCCTGAAAAGGCGTTCTGTGGCTCCGAAAATTTTGCAAAGTCTTGCGTTTATGTGAAAAATCTCCTTCGGTAATGAAAACCCTCCCGGAAAATTTAACATAGCGATGCATTGCAATATTTTTTTTGATTGGGATTTGAGACATACGAGCTTGTATTGTCTTAAGGTGGAAAAATTTCGTGTACAAATCCGACGATGCTTTCTTAAAAATACGAATATTTTCTTTTTAGCACAAGGTAAATTCTTTGGAAAATATTGTTGAATCCACTGTGTAAAACTTGATCAGAGGGTTTCATATTTCAGAAAAAAAGGATATTCTTATATTTCCGAACGAGGGAATTCTTCATGGAAAATCCAAAACCGTAAATCTGGGAAATTGAATCTTTCTATAGACAGGGAGCCGTTCCAATTTTTTTCCAGCACATTTCATTTTCACATTCCATCACTGTTCTCATGGATTCCCATGGAAGTGAATCGTGAAAGAAAGTTTTCCACAGCATATAAAGGTATAACGACTGTCGGAAAGAACATCTTTTTTTATGTAAACCTTCAGCACGGCGTTCATTAGCATCTTTCAGACGCTTTGAGACTTCACTTCATCTCCACACGCTCGATTCGGGATGAAAGGAAGATGAGCTAATATTCCGCAACAATGGGGATCACAACTCTGGGAAGGCCTTCATGCGAGATACATTTACGTGATAGAAGAAGAATATCCCCTGCAAAGACGGCAACGGGGTCTTATACATGCGCTCAATTCTTATCAAAAAACAACAATGAAGAGATGAAGACCCCGGCGATGGAACTTCATCCTCACCCCCCGTCGATTCTCGTCGTCTATATATATGCTGCCGAAAACCAGCACCGCAACAGCGGTTTTTCCCATCCATCAACACGCTGAACACTCGCCAGTCGCCATGTACTGGGAGTCATTCACTGGCTGAGAATGTAAGATGGGGTGCAAAACGAAGATGAGGTTGATTTTTGCTGTCAATGCCTCGTTGTGGGCTAACGGCCTTTCATCGCTATCAAATGTCAAGCAAAGTCCTGTCCTGGGCTGATGAAAATATTGGGTTCTGCCAATTTTAGAATATAAACAGATACATTTTTCTTCTCGCGTAATCCAGGAGGGGTCCAACGATGGGAGTTTCTCTCAGAATATAAATTGAAAGCGCATGGTATTGAGCTGGGAAAGCAATTATTGTGCAATAATGCATACGTGTTTGGCACAAGAAAAAAAATCAGCCTACTTAGACATATTTTTCAGAAAATGTTTGCAGGAGTCACCTTTACAAAAATGGCCTTCATAAAAATGTTGTGCTATGTCTTTAACCCTTAAACAGTGGCAGCTTCCTTTCCATCCCAGGGCAAAGTCTGACTTTTCCCAATGGGCCTGCATTATCTTTTTACACAAGGTTATGCAACCCCTGCCAGGTGGGGGAGGGCAAAGTCGGATTTTATCCAGGTATGAAGAAATGCTGGGAAATTCCTGAAGCAGACTTTTTCTGTATGGACCTCTAACCTGGGCTCCTGGTTTTCAAGCTTAAATTTAATCTTTGAATGAGGAAAAAACACAAGGCCAGGGGGAAAAGAGGAAGCCTTGGAGTTTTCATTTTTTTCAATGTTCAGATGAAATTTTTCTGCAGAAAATTTAAAAAATGCCAGGACTTTTCCTGACTTTGCTCTGCACACACTGTTGGGGTTTTTTCAATTCCACTATAGAGTGCAACCACAATCTGAAAAAAAAGTCTGACTTTGCCACAGAAGGGTTAAAACAGAGCTTGAAATAATTATCAGAAAAATAAAATGTATAGCCCCCTCTGTGCATTACAGACATCATACATTTTCTGTGTCTTTAGCATTTATGAAATATTTCTGCAATAAGGCATTCTTACACAATGCTTTGTAAATCCATGCAAAGACTACATTGATATCCTGCAAATGGATGCTGTCAAAAATTAAGTAAGGGGATATGTTTAGAAGCACAGGTTTTTGGGAATCAGCAAATGAGTTCATCTCCTCAGGAATTTTGTGGGACTAGAGTTGACCTTGGGTTCCCACAATTGTCTCTGAGTAATGTGTTGTCCTTCTAGGAATATTTTTAGGAAATCCCTGAAAATTTAGCAAGGATATTTCTCATTTCAAGCTGAATCTCATTCATACCTTTCCTTGTCAAGGATTCATTCCCAAGATCCCAACAGACGCATGCCTTCAAAATGTACAATTTGTCATATGCAAAAGGAAATATACATCCTTCTAATCTTACACTCTGTACTCCTGGGATCTTTTCACCGGATGTATTCTATGGATAAAATAAGTATTTTTCTGGATTAATTACTTCATCAGCATGCATATAAATTTCGAAAGTTGATCTATTATGCAATCTTACTGATATTTTACCTTTGATGGCTATAATCAACAAGTACGACAACCACTATTAGTGTAGAAAGCGCATGTATAGACATTATGAACCAATGAAAGTTCCATGGTGTCCTATTAATTTTGCGCAACAATAAAAAAAAATTAGTAGATTAAAAAATTAATCTAAAAAACCGCGTTTTCAAAAATCAAAAAATAACCTTGAATGGGGTGCACATCTATTTCATTTGTATTTCACTTCTTCCCAACAATCTCCATGCGCACCACATTTAAGGTTATTTTTTGCTTTTTGAAAACTTGGTTTTTTAGATTTATTTTTTAATCTACTAAATTTTTTTGTGCTTTTTAGTCTTACTTGAAAAACATGGTTTTTTTGATTAATTTTTCAATCTACTATAATTATTTTATTCTTTTTAAAAAATATTCTTATAATTTTTCTTTTCACAAAAGATTGCATTGTCATCAGTTTCTAAGCTATCCTGAAAGTTTCAGCTTGCTAGCTAGTTGGGATGTGAGCGAAATTTGAGTTGCAAAATTTGATCTGGACAAACAAACGGACAAGAAAGCGAGTTGATAAAAATGTGTTAAAAAAAGTCAGTCACTCGCTGAATATTTTTCAATACTTTGAATGTGTTGTATACCAATTTTGCTTATTCATTTATAATCTTCTATAGAAAGTTTCTACGAGAAAGCCAAAAATATTAATTTGTTGGTACAAGAACTCTGAATAGTTAATAAGACTACAGAAAGCTTTTTCTTATGAGATTATCGATTAACTTTACACCGAAGTGGCACTGAAAAGTGCATACTACTTCAGAAAGGCCGGGAAAATGGTTCGTTTCATATAGATCATATCAGAAGGATCTCTCATGTCGATGTGCTAAAAAAAAAGCACTCAGACAGTTCATATTTTGTCTGGCGCAAAAAGGACTTTCAAGCGAGTTATATCACAAATTTCTGTATGATTCAATGTAATGCCATACATGGGTAAATTTGATGTTAGTGGAGACATTACGATTATTTGATGAGCATTCGTATCCAGAATCCCAGGCGAAGTTCCATAGAGACGCATATTTATATGCCTTTTTTTCAGAAACTTTTCATTTCCAGAAAAGACTTCAGAAATTGTCAGGGTTTAGGATTTTTACAATGCCAGAGGGTGCTTTCGGAAAGATATGAAAAATTCAAAGTCTTCCACACATTTGTCATTCTATCCCATAATTGCTGCTCATTATGGAGGGAAAAAAGTTGATAAGTTCCATCGTGGTATGTATGAAAGAAAATCTGTTCCTAGCCTGGATATTTCCCCTTGCAATTTTTAAATTCGATAATCCAGGATTTTTTTTTCCTTTTTTCACAGTCTATTTCCACCATGGATGCGCCAACACACAAATATCACCAAGGCAGAATAAAACCGCAAGCTATGAATACGATTTTACTTCATACGTTTGCTAATAAGAGAGGATTGAGGAAATTTATGCAATTTTTAAAGTATCGATAATATCTTAGAAAAAAAGAAAAAATTTAAATGAGTTTTACAAATGAATGGACTGTAAACGATGTTTCTCCTCTTTTGTAAGATAACCAAGTTTTGACCGATCACTTGAACCATTCTCTTACGGTTTTTTTCAGTGATCGGCTGATATACTCCAAATCACTTCCGCGCTTTGAAGTCGAAAAAAAATTCAAAAGGAATACATTCAGTTGTTTTTAAATATTAAAGTTTGGCTTATTGATGCCCCTTCGAAAAGATTCAAGTAATGTATATAACCATCATGTGTAGCAGAAAATTCCACAATCATGTTCAATTTTCACGTACGCGCATCAAATCCCTGATTTTACTTTTGTTCTTGTTTTTGTATCGTGATGAATGTATGCCGAGGTAATTTTTTATGAAGGAGACTTCAAATAATAATAAAAAACCATTCATGATACGCCATTTATTTTTATTATTACTCAGATCTATGCGGATTAACTTTCACCTTCGCAAACAGTCGAGCCCAGGAAAGCTCATGATGGTATGGTCTATCTTTTCTTAATAGACGAATAAATGGGGAGGAAACGTTGAGCTATGTCCCCAAAGGCAGGGTTTCTTCAGCAGGTTTCCATTGCGCAGTGAGGAAGTCGCTTTGGAAAACTCGGGAGACAAACAATTACTCTTGGCAGACGCCCGTCTGTGTATCTTTCCTAGTTCATCTCCTTGCTGTGCCTGCCACCGAAATCCGGTTAACCACCTTCTTCCTCTTGCCATTTCTATTATCTTTTTTCTTCCTTGAGCGTATCACGCGTCATATAGCGGGTGTTCCGAAATAAATCATTCCGCCTAGAATATTTTCTCATTAAGCTAATTATTGACCCCCATTAAAGCCCTTATGCCGTGGAGCTGGGATTATTTTTTCGTGTGCTGCTTAATTTTTGTCTCAACAGCTTTAAATGTTGAACCAAAATTTCCTGTGATTAGAGTGATGCCGTTACACATGCATCTTTTCATTCCTGAAGAAAATATGTATGTCAAGAAATTTAGTTTCTGGCCCGTAGTTTGAATTGCAGCATTGAAATGACCTGTGCATGACCTCCTAGTAATGTCAGTCCTCCATTCCAGAGTTTTTTGTCCAATTTTCACTTGAATCTCCTCTACCTGATGAATTAGAGATGATTTCAAGAGGTGTAAGCCATCCAGGGTTTAATTTCTAGCAGATCAAAAAAAAATATTATACCTCAATGTCTGTTGAAGTAATCATCAGAGTTGTTATAAAAAGGTAGGAGGGGAGACAAACAAACTTCCTTGACATCAATGCATCCCCATCCTTGAGAAAATTGATCCTTGGATTGAGCCTCACGTAGACCATTCTTTGCTGAAAATTGTGACAAACCCTGACTTTGGTATTGTCAAAACAGCAAGGCAAAAAAAACACCAACAGCTTCCTTCTTGGGAAAATGTCAGTTATGAACCATTTCCTCAACTCTAAATTTACTTGTGTTCAGTTCCTTTTGGAGGAATCAACGAAGCAAAATTGTCTTTCCTTCAAACTTGCCAAAACAAATGGCAGCGCTCCCTTTTCAAAATTTCCATAACAGATGGCTGAATGTCCCCTTTCACTTGCAAAAATGAGAGCACATGTTACCTTGCCAAATTGGCTTTGCTGGCACCAAGCTTTACCATTGATTGAAACAAACCCTTGGATTGGGTATACTCTCCTGTCTCTGATTCTTATCAGAGTTCTGCTGCCATGGAGCTCAAATCAATTGAAGATCAACATCCAGGAATCAACTCTAGCTTGTCCAAAAGGAAGTTGACCATGAAAGCTTTCTCAGCAAATAATTATGGGTTTCGAAATGCGTTTTGAATGCATTTTAAGGCAAAAATGGTACACATTTCATGCCCTTCCTTGTTACACCTGCAGACCTGCTACACTCAAGAAAAGTACATCAAAATTTTTTAAAATATAGGCATAACTACAGAATGCATCAAAAATGCATTCCCAATGCATTGCAGAAGAGTGTTTCAGTACACCACCAAAAGAAAAAAAAAAGAAGGCATAACAGAAGAAGCAGGGCGTAACACTTATGCATAACAAATGCATTATGTAATGCTTAGCAGTTACACCCAGCCCTTCCTGTAACGAATTATTTGCTGGGTTGAAAGTACCTATGTTGACAAGAAAACACTCAGTTTCTCATTGTCAACATCTTGATGTGCTGCATATTGAGAAGTCCTTGAATAAAAAAAAATCCTGTGAAATATTCAAATTTGTGAAATGTCAAACCCATCACAAGAAAGAAAAGAATATACATTTTTTCTTGGGTGTAAAAACCCCAGCCACAGCCTGGCTGACCAAATTCACATAATTTATTCATGATGCTATGTAACCTCTATTGTTTACCACAGGGATGAAGAACCCAAGAACTTTTTTTCTTTTCCACTTGAATTTACTGATCAAAGGTACAGGGTTTTGTGAACAGCCCTGTGCAAAATTTTGCAATGATTAAATGTGGTACCAAGTGAGCTATTTGGAATGTGTGCAAATTATTGTGAAAAAATTTGTCAATTCATTTGTGACTGAATCTTCAGATTGATTATGAGCTCCTCTACTATATACATTTGACTTTTATACGTATCGAATATACAGTTTTAAAGGCGTTTTAAAAAAGATAACACGAAAATTATTCAGATTGATCATCAAAAAAGGCATGTATAAATGCTTCATACTATGAAAGGCTGATGATCAGAAAAAGTCAGAAGACTGAAGAACCACATAAATTATTACTTCGTCAAGCTTTTTCTGGCGGGGATTTTTCACTAGCAACACCCCTTATGTAACCAGAGCCCTGTGAAAGATGATCGCATATGAGACCAGGTGGGGATCCCTGTGTCGCCTCGGATCCCCAAGAAACTTTTTCAACTGTGCTCTGCCTACAATAATACCGTGCCCACTGGAGCGAAGCACACAAAAGTATCTTGGACCGGAGAATATGTGAAATGGATTTAGATTTCCTTTTTTTTTCATTAGAAAATAGTATAAACAATCTTTTCAAAACAAATGCCGCTTTTTGAAGTCTGGAAACTTCTCGCCCAGTGGAGATATGGAACCGAAGCTTTAAAAATTTCGGATTTCAGGGTGAATACATTTCCCCCCATTTATTTCACATTTTTGTCCATCATTTTGGTTTGTAGCGTTCAGTTAATGTGAACGGATCAGCAAAACGAAGGATTGAGATGTTCTTTTTTTTACTTTTGCGAGGGGTATAACAAAAGTCCTCAGGATAGAAATTGAAGTTGCATATAATTGAGCTGTAAAATAATTATAGTTCATAGGTGACTCATTTCTGGCTTTTTGTTGTTGTTGCTGGAGATTTGATTCTTGCATCTTTCTGCGGTTCACCAAAAAGAGGAGGCACCCATCTTGCAGATTTGTTGGTGTAATCCATGCTTCTTCTTCAGAATTCTTGGAATCCTTGAAATCAACGATGACCTATTAATTCCAAGGGCTGCCTCTGAATCTTCCAAAGTAATGCCGCCATTTTCATCAGCAGCCACCATTTTCATTAACAGCCGCCTTCACAGCCACCGCATTCTCATCCCAAATGGCGGATGTGAAGGCGGCTGTTGATGAAAATGGCGGAATTGATAATCGATTAATGGAGGCAATCCTCCGAATCAATGCCCGGTCAGTGTGAAAAATTCTGAAGGGAAAGCCTCGCTATGCCAAAAAAAAAATCTGTGAGATTGACGTCTCATCTTCTGAACGAATCAAGCAGAAAGAAGTTTGCAAAAATAAATATAAATACTATGTTGAGCAACATAGGGCTGTATTTGTTCTTGTGCCAACATTTGTTTCTGGACTTTTTTTTGCCGAATCACATAAATTTTTTTATTATCATTCCAAGAACATTTGTAAGACCTCACCTCAGTCAGTGCCACGAAAAATTAAGNCATCAGAGTTGTTATAAAAAGGTAGGAGGGGAGACAAACAAACTTCCTTGACATCAATGCATCCCCATCCTTGAGAAAATTGATCCTTGGATTGAGCCTCACGTAGACCATTCTTTGCTGAAAATTGAGACAAACCCTGACTTTGGTATTGTCAAAACAGCAAGGCAAAAAAAAAACACCAACAGCTTCCTTCTTGGGAAAATGCCAGTTATGAACCATTTCCTCAACTCTAAATTTTCTTGTGTTCAGTTCCTTTTGGAGGAATCAACAAAGCAAAATTGTCTTTCCTTCAAACTTGCCAAAACAAATGGCAACACTCCCTTTTCAAAATTGCCATAACAGATGGCTAAATGTCCCCTTCCACTTGCAAAAAGCACATGTTACTTTGCCAAATTGGCTTTGCTGGCGCCAAGCTTTACCATTGATTGAAACAAACCTTTGGATTGGGTATACTCTCTTGTCTCTGATTCTTATCAGAGTTCTGCTGCAATCGAGCTCAAATCCATTGAAGATCAACATCCAGGAATCAACTCTAGCTTGTCCAAAAAGAAGTTGACCATGGAAGCTTTCTCAGCAAATAATTATGGGTTTTGAAATGCGTTTTGAATGCATTTTAAGGCCAAAATGGTACACATTTCATGCCCTTCCTTGTTACACCTGCAGACCTGCTACACTCAAGAAAAGTACATCAAAATTTTTTAAAGTATAGGCATAACTAAAGAATGCATTAAAAATGCATTCCCAATGCGTTGCAGACAAATGTTTCAGTACAACACCGAAAGAAAAAAAGAAGGCATAACAGAAGAAGCAGGGCGTAACACTTATGCATAACAAATGCATTATGTAATGCATAGCCGTTACACCCAGCCCTTCCTGTAACAAATTATTTGCTGGGTTGAAAGTACCTATGTTGACAAGAAAACACTCAGTTTCTCATTGTCAACATCTTGATGCGGTGCATATTGAGAAGTCTTTGAATCAAGAAAAATCCTGTGAAATATGCAAATTTGTGAAATGTCAAACGCGTTACAAGAAAGAAAAGAATTCATCTTTTTTTCTTTGGTGTAAAAACCCCAGCCATATCCTGGCTGACCAAAGTTACATAATTTATTTGTGAAACTATGTAACCTCTATTTTTACCACAGGGATGAAGAACCAAGAACTTTTTTTCTTTTCCACTTAAATTTACTGATCTAGGGTACAGGGTTTTGTAAACAGCACTGTTCAAAACTTTGCACTGATTAAATGTGGTACCAAGTAAGCTATTTGTAATGCGTGCAAATTATTGTGAAAAAATTAGTCAATTCATCCGTTACTGAAGCTTCAGATTGATTATGAGCTCTTCTACTACGTACATTTGACCATTATACGTATCGAATATACAGTTTTAAAGGTGTTTTAAATAGATAAAACTAAAACAATTCAGATTGATAATCAAAAAAGGCATGTATACTCGTATATGATTCATACAATGAAAGGCTGATGATCAGAACAAGTTAGAAGACTGAAGAACCTCATGAATTATTACTTCGTCAAGATTTTTCTGGCCGGGATTTTCACTAGCAACACCCCTTATGTAACTCAAGCCCTGTGAAAGATGATCGCATATGAGACCAGGTGGGGATCCCTGTGTTGCCTCGGATCCCCAAGAAACTTTTTCAACTGTGCTCTGCCTACAATAATACGGTGCCCACTGGAGCGAAGCACACGAAAGTGTCTTGGACCGGAGAATATGGGAAATGGATTTAGATTTCCTTCTTTTTTCATTAGAAAATAGTAGAAACAATCTTTTCAAAACAAATGCGGCTTTTTGAAGTCGGGAAACTTCTCGCCCAGTGGAGATATGAAACCGAAACTTTAAAAATTTCGGATTTTAGTTTGAATACATTTCCCCCCATTTATTTTACATTTTCGTTCATCATTTCGGTTTGTAGCGTTCAGTTAATGTGAACGGATCAGCAAAACGAAGGATTGAGATGTTCTTTTTTTACTTTTGCGAGGGGTATAACAAAAGTCCTCTGGATAGAAATTGAAGTTGCATATAATTGAGCTGAAAAATAATTATATCGTTCATGTGTGACATATTTCTGGCTTTTTTGGTGTTGTTGCTGGAGATTTAATTCTTGCATCTTTCTGCTGTTCACAAAAAAGAGGAGGCACCCATCTTGCAGATTCCAACCACATTAGGTACGAAGAAGAAGTCTTAAGAACCTTAGGAACTTTAGTTGCTACTGGATAATTAAGGTTCCCGACGGAGACTTAGAAGGTTTCATTACGGCGGTAAAAGTAGTCGTCGGTGGTATTTCATTAACAGCCGCCTTCACAGCCACCGCATTCTCATCCCAAATGGCGGATGTGAAGGCGGCTGTTGATGAAAATGGCGGAATTGATAATCGATTAATGGAGGCAATCCTCCGAATCAATGCCCGGTCAGTGTGAAAAATTCTGAAGGGAAAGCCTCGCTATGCCAAAAAAAAAATCTGTGAGATTGACGTCTCATCTTCTGAACGAATCAAGCAGAAAGAAGTTTGCAAAAATAAATATAAATACTATGTTGAGCAACATAGGGCTGTATTTGTTCTTGTGCCAACATTTGTTTCTGGACTTTTTTTTGCCGAATCACATAAATTTTTTTATTATCATTCCAAGAACATTTGTAAGACCTCACCTCAGTCAGTGCCACGAAAAATTAAGGTAAATACTATAAATTTGTAGACGTGAGAGGAATTATCTACTTCAATTTGAAAATTACGAAATTACAGGTCAGTATATTTATGTTCTCCGCAGATGTGGAAGGATTTAAAAAATGGAACTGAATGTAAAATAATCAGAAAAATTATAGGTCGTCATTGAGGAAGAATAATCTAGACCGATACAGTTCTTCTAGAGCAGTCCAGGAATCCATGTATTCCCAGCAATTTCTTAAAAGTTGTACCATATATAGGGCTTATTCAGGAATGCCCAGGTATTTAGGCTCGATGAATGGCCCACCCGAAATGCAACAAAAATAACACCACAGTATATAACCAGATTCACAGTCCAAAGGCTTCGACGTTCTCCCCATTTTTCTTCTGCACATATATATATGTATACTGCAAAATAATCCGGATCCCAAGAGTCCAAAGAAGCAGTAATTAATGAACAGAACGACCACGAGCCGTCCCCAGAAGCCCGCCTATGATATTGTCCGGCTTTCATCTCTAACAGAAAGCAATTAATCCCTAAGGAACGTGGGATAGATGATTGTCTCTATGTTCGTGCACAGAGCATCTATGTTGGGTGTTGTCATGTGTACGTGTGCTGTGTGGGCAAGGATAAAAAATTAAGACGCTTTGATTCGGATTCCTGCGTACCTATTGCTGTATCAAATGACCTGTCCCGTGCACCTGTCAACGAAGAAATAAAAGGGTCAGGTCGCCATTTAGATAGTGACAGAGAGCAAGAACCAACAACGCTGGGTAAATATACTATGTTACATCGACGACGCTATCGTGATCTTAAATCTACCTCTTAAATAACGTCGCAATTCCGCACTCGATAAACTAACTCAACATTACAGATACAGTATATATATATATATATGTGTGTGTGTGTGTGTGAAGCATGCAATTCGTTTGTACGCAATCGAATTCGGTAGCAGAATAAGGTACGATAATTTTTGGTTATGCTTCTTTATATGAATCAAAGTTCACTTTTTGAAAGATTGAGTTTCTATTTTGTTACTACTTCATTTATATGAGTGCTGTGTGCTGCAAAGCCTCCCATTCCCTACGAGATGAACATTATCGATTTTTTCGAATTTGAATAATTTGAAAAAATTTCAAATGTTCATCTCGTATAGGGAGTGCATGAAATGAGTTGATCTCAGATCTCATTGACCAAAGTTTTTTTTTTTTGAATGGCGCGGTTCGGAAATTCTCCGAAATTTTTAAATATGTCGCTGATACCGGATAATCGTTTCAAATTTAAACTTTGAAGAACCTAAACCTCGCACTGAAAGAAAAAAGGACTGCAAAGCATGTCTGAAGCACACCTTGAGCTGCGGTACAACATTAAATAATCGTTTCGCGTATATACCAAGTAAAACTAAGATAAAACCCACCGAAGTTGAATCCGCACAATTTTCCTTCAAAATATATGACGTAGATATATGTCGTGAGAGGAAAAGTTTATTTCACAGGGCTATTAATGGACTTGGTTACTTTTAATGACGACGTTTTTTAGCGGTTCGTTTTTCAGACGTCGTTAGTTTGTCCTTACGATTGCATAAAACAAGAATATATATACCGTATATATATATATACAGTATTTTTTAATTTTTTTCATATACTGCTGAGGGCATTAATCCAATCAGCATAAAGATTGAATCGTAGCACAATGGAAAACTGTAAGAAATGATTAGGCAAGGCAATCACATATCCAAGAGGACCTCGAACTTGTGTTCAAAGTTTTCAACTTTATTTCATCCATTCTTAAATCACAAAAGTCAGGAATTAAATGCAAGAAATCACAATACCAAGTTTGTGCACAAATTGGATCAAGAAGATAATTGAATAATAATAATAATAATTGACCAAAATTAATGTGCATAGGTATAATGAGAGAATAATGCTGAACTACCACATGCAAGATAAAACTCTTCACTGGCTTCCTCTTAAAACCAGTGGAAACCCTTACTGGTTTCCTTCTATGGCCCCAGTTCTTGTTTGCCCAACTTGTACCGTATAAAGTGGGCGGTTCGTATAGATTTACAGTGTATCCTTGCAGCAGGGACTCTTTTTCTTTGCAGTGAGCACTGAGGAGCAGGACATGGAACGCAGGTGGATGGCATGCGATACAAACGGCCGAGGACCATCATCAACCTTGCCCTAGAGGTGGGGTCCATTAATCAGGTGCTGCGGGAACAAGCTCGGCACGCTCGTTCCGCCGGATGCTGCTCAGTCGCACTTTATTGCTGATTGGGGAAAAAACCCTTCGGGGTTCTGCGAAACAGTCCAAGGGGTCGCCGAATGAACACCACAGATCACGCACACATTCATTTCAAGGGGTTTCCATATACATGAGCTTATTCTTTTGCAATTTGCGCTTGTAATGTCATTGAAATTTTATTTATACATGTAGGAAGACCACAAACGTATGTACTTTCTACAGGTCAACATAAAGTACCTAACATAAAAGAAAATAAAAACAATAGTTAAACACGAGACAAAGGACAAGACTTCACCAATTTACAGTAACAGTGGATTTTGGTTGGGGGTGGAGGGGGTTTGGCTGTGGAAATCTTGATTGAACATTGTTAATGCTGAAAAGTGGCAAATGAAGTATTCTGTTCATTCATTTCATTCATCCTTCATTCATCTTCTGGAAAAAATCATATGCATGCTGTGCATGGATTGGATGAACCAAGAATAACTATTTCAAACTGTTATGAATCCTACTCTTGGAATCATTTGGTGTCAATATGGTGGATTACGGTAAAATTGAAGATGATGTTGAAAACTATGATCAAGACTTATTTTAAGTCACATTGCTGAATGAAAAAAATATCTTCGAGGTTCTATACAGAATACTCCCGGAGTCACGAAATGAACACCACAGAACCAACACATTCATTTCGAGGGGTTCCCATAAGTTTTGTTGTTGAAATTTACAATCGTTTTTTTCGAATTTTCTTATTATTTTGCATTCGCAATCATGAAATTAATCTGGTGAAAGCTGCGAATGTAGGATGCATTGAAAATGGTAATTTCGAACCGTTACATGAACCATGCACGTGGTATAAAAATAAAAAATTCAAAATTTAAATTTTCAAAACTAATTTTAAAGCAAAAGAAGTCTGGCGGATTTTGTCTGTTGGGTGGGAAGAAAAACTGCTTGCAGAGCTGGTCTGTTTGGCAAAAATCCCTTACATGGGAGGTCTGTTAGGTGGGGGGCCACTGTAATGCTGAACTACTTCATGCAAGATAAAGCTCTTCACTGGCTTCCTCTTAAAACCAGTGGAAACCTTCACTGGTTTCCTTCTATGGCCCCAGTTCTTGTTTGCCCAACTTGTACTATATAAAGTGGGTGGTTCGTATAGATTTACAGTGTATACTTGCAGCAGGAACTCTTTTCTTTGCAGGGAGCACCCAGGAGCAGGACATGGAACGCAGGTAGATGGCATGCGATACAAACGGCCGAGGACCATCATCAACCTTGCCCTAGAGGTGGGGTCCATTAATCACGTGCTGCGGGAACAAGCTCGGCACGCTCGTTCCGCCGGATGCTGCTCAGTCGCACTTTATTGCTGATTGGGGAAAAACCTTCGGGGTTCTGCGAAACAGTCCAAGGGGTCGCCGAATGAACACCACAGATCACGCACACATTCATTTCAAGGGGTTTCCATATACATGAGCTTATTCTTTTGCAATTTGCGCTGGTAATGTCATTGAAATTTTTTTGTATGTACATCCTTCTGGTGTTTGCATACATGAAAGATGTCCAGTTGTATTTCATGGATTGTATTTTCTTTTATTTTTGTTATCAATTTGTGCTCTGTTTCCTGTTCTGAAGTGGTTAAATGTCATTGAGTGGATTTTGATTGGGGGTGGAGGGGGTTTGGCTGTGGAAATCTTGATTGAACAGTGTGAATGCTGAAAAGTGGCAAATGAAGTATTCTGTTCATTCATTTCATTCATCCTTCATTCATCTTCTGGAAAAAAAAATCATATGCATGCTGTGCATGGATTGGATGAACCAAGAATAACTATTTCGAACTGTTATGAATCCTACTCTTGGAATCATTTGGTGTCAATATGGTGGATTACGGTAAAATTGAAGATGATGTTGAAAACTATGATCAAGATTTATTTTAAGTCACATTGCTGAATGAAAAAAATATCTTCGAGGTTCTATACAGAATACTCCCGGAGTCACGAAATGAACACCACAGAACCAACACATTCATTTTGAGGGGCTCCCATAAGTTTTGTTGTTGAAATTTACAATCGTTTTTTTTCGAATTTTCTTATTATTTTGCATTCGCAATCATGAAATTAATCTGGTGAAAGCTGCGAATGTAGGATGCATTGAAAATGGTAATTTCGAACCGTTACATGAACCATGCACGTGGTATAAACTGTAAAGGCATCAACGTTGACAAACGTCAATAATCAAAGAATATTTCTGCAAGATTTGTAAATGTTTTATGACAAAGACAAAAAGACAACGATTAATTTTTTTTTACCGGCCGCAAATTTCTCGGCAGTGTTATTATCTTTGCCCTCAATGGTTAGAGAAACGGCAGTTTCATGCCTTGCAGGATTTCGAGTGCCATTGTTTTTGTGAGTCATCAATCAAACTCATCAGCTACACATTTTTTTTCCCGTGAAACACCTTGAAAAAAATTCTCTGTTTCAAATTCGGATGAAAACCACCGCAAAACTAAACTTTAATTGTATTGGAACGATTGTGTTCACCTGCTTTTCAATCGAGCAAATAAATACCAGAAACTCTCTCTCTCCTCGATCATGAGAAATATAAATTGAAGTTGAAAAGCTACCATGGTAAAAACTTTTCAGAGTATTAGTTGACAAATATCTCTTCCGAATTGATGCAGACATGAAGAGTTCACGCAAAATCACGAGGGTATTTAAAAAACTTTTGGCATAAGCCTATAGAAGGATGTTCCCCCGGGCCAATCAACCGGTTCGTCGTCTTTCTTCTTCTTGAGCCCAATCTTGGGATTGATCTTTGTTCATTTCCTCTTTGCTACTGATGGTGTGGGAAGCAAGAGAGAATCATTACCGACCCGAAACCCGAACATTTCTCAGAGTTCCGGAATCGCTGTACGTAATTATCCGTACTGCGATGGAATACTGTAATGTACATTAATTACATCTGACACATGTCACGTTCGTACCTCACAACACATTCAAGTTATATCCGTGGTAGAATTTAATATGAATTTATTCAGTTATTTTACTCCCATCAAAAATAATCAGTACGGAAGGAGCACCACGAGTCACCAATGATAATAAAAATTTAGTGATGAACATCAAGGAAACACGTCGAGGTTATTTAAATTTTTTAAAGTAATGGAGTAATTAGCTCAAACAGTGCATTCCGCGAAACAACGGAATGTATTTTTAACCTGCAGAATATATGCAGTACGAGTTGATCAGTGACACCTTTGGAAACATTCAGACAAGACCCAAATTTAATTTTCTTTTGAAATGTTCACGAGTTGAAATGTGCTTATATATTCAACATGTGGATATGCTACAATATACCGAAAACAGTGGCCACGTGCGCCTTCGCGAGAGAAAATCGAATTTCTTCCAATATGTTTTCAAAATTAAGTAAATATATGGCGGAACAAGTGGGCGAAATTCTAAATATTAACATTTTGTTTGCTTTGTCGTAAAGCAAGCAATTTTGTGACGTCACGAACTTGTGTCACAAAGAACTCCAGTTCATTGAAGATAATTCCAGATTGGTTTAGAATTATCGAAACTGACTGCTGTTGTGGCGGAATAATTCGGCACTCTAATTTACCAACAAATTACGCGCAGCATACGATAATTCATGATTTGAGAATGATCGAGAACTCTTGAAAATCTTTAATTGGACTGCCGTTAGATGGCAGTCCACGCAAATTGAATACTCGAATTGCTCACCTGTCTCCTGCAGCCAATTAGGTTTGATGCACATCAGCTGATTGCAATTCCTAGAAGAAAAGAGAGAGAGAGACAGAGAGATCAGACATATTATCAAACTCCTCCAGACAGTACAGCGCAAGATTTTATTTGAGTTGTGTGTTATTTTGTGAATTTTGTTTTGTGACTGTGACTTTGTTGGGGTGAAAGAAATATAATTATCTCTAATCTTTTGTGATTTCTTGAAGAAATCTCCAGTTGAACCCCGCAGCTGATTATCAGTGTTTTATTTTTGAATTCTGCACCAATTTTGCCTCCTTTTGTGATACTAACCAACAGCTGTGTTAGATGGAAGTCCATCTTATATTTATATGTTTAAACTCATTAGCCGGACTATTTCTCCTCGTGTTTGCCATATTGTCAAAGAAGTCATCGAAAGGAATTCGAGAAAATTCCTTCACATCCTTGAAACACAATGACGAATAACGAAAAATAGTTGAAGGTATAATTTTATTTGAGGTTCAAAGTCTGGCGTGATTGAGAAATGATTCAAGAAAATTGTTTCAGCGAAATTTAGGAACAAAATTGGTGACAATTTTCTGTGAGAATCAGTTAAATCGGCCAAGAGCATTTCTTGACAGGCAAAGTATTTTATGAGTATAATAGTCTTCGCAATGTGGAATCGACTCTTGAAAATAACATA